>JANVCG010025043.1:0-12169 GCA_025505365.1 Haliclystus inabai | reverse complement strand
ACTCCACGACGTGTAAGCGTTATCACAGAGTCTGGACAAGATTTAACACGCGCTCGATCACATGTAAGAACAGTAACGCGAAATAGGACAAACAATACAACATCTGATTCTCTTGTCACTAGATCTGGTCGAATTGTAAGACAGCCAAAAAGATTTGATCCGTCAGATGAAACAACACATTAATCAATTTAAGCTCGAGCGACGAACGCGCGTTTTGTAAATTATTTATTATTTATTTTACTTTTTCTGTTTAATCAATTATATTTCCTGTTTGAATTATTATAACTTTTTCCATTGACAACTGTATACAATAAATGCATTCATTAAGTAGTTCCTGTTATTTATCTATTTATTTATTCATTATACTTCAACTATTATACTTTTGAGAAAGAGGCGAATGTAGTATTCACAATATTATCAGCCTCGTTTATAATTAACCTCGTTTGTAATCATATATAAGCTTAATATCTGACTTTAATAAAACAGTTTATGCTTAGTTATCACAACTATCTAGTCTTGTTTATTGTCTCTTGTACATCTAATATTGAACGTTACCCTGAACTCAACAATGCCCAGATGCCCTTCATGGAGAAGATTCTTCATTTCCGTCCGAAGAGAGTGTGGAACGATAATTCTTCGATCTTTCAGGAGAAGTCACTCCATTTCTGTGATGCAATGTCGTAGCTTGTAGAATGGCCACAGGGTACACAGGCTGGGGAAGAAGGCCATCCATTATGGCAATAGTCACGTATGATTGAAAGAATTGGGTCTTTAGCAGTTTCTGTCATAAACTGTGCTTGTTTGGCTTTACTCAGTGGCAGATGGAGTTGAACAATTTGGATTTGACAGTCAAGGTCATCTGTTGAGGTTTCGGTGACTTTTAGAGGGGCACAACTGAGAGCATCTGATACTGCCATTGTTTTTCCTGGTGAATATTCTAGGTCAAAATAGTACTTTTTGAGATGTAGAGAAGGCGTTGAATTCGTGGTGGACAATCATTCAGGGGCTTTTTGAAGATTGTTTTCAATGGTTGGTGATCATTGAAAATTGTAAACTGGCGACCATTATAGGTATTCATGGAATTTATTCACACCAAAGACAATTGAGAGGGCTTCCTTTTCAATTTGTGCATAGTTGAGTTTAGCATTATTGAGAGCACAAGACGTATAAGCAAGTGGATGCCATTCATCTTGAAGGGATTGCTCGAGCAAGGCTCCAAGACCATTTTTGCTTGCATCAACTCGTAGAAGGAGTGGTAGGTTGGGATCATAATATGCAAGCGTTGGTGCTGTGGTAAGATCCTTCTTGATTTGAGCAATGGCATTGAGTTGAGGCTGTAGTAAGAAAAAGTCAGTGTTCTTCTTCAAGAGGGATCATAGTGGAGCAGTGATATTAGATAGGTTGGGGATGAATTTACCAAGGTAATTGACCATTCCAAGAAAGCTCAATAGCTCTGTATGATTATTCGGTAATGGCATGTTGGTAATTGCCTTGATTTTGTTTGGATCAGGTCTCACGCCAGAGGAAGATAGAGTGTGGCCAAGGAAGATCAATTCATGACAGCGAAATTGATATTTTTCAGAGTTTAGCTTCATACCAATTTTACGAACACGATGGAGAAGTAGACGTAACCGTTCATCATGCTCCTCAGCTGTTATGTCATCCTGTTATGGATGACATAACAGCTGAGGAGCATGATTAACGGTTATGTCTCCTGTTATGTCTCCCAAAAAATTATGTCATCATGTGAGTTAGCTACACCATCAAGTCCAGATAGTAGATTTGCAACGGTTGATTGAAATACTTCATTGGCTTCGAACGCTTGAATTGATATCGTCCAAAAGGGGTGGAGAAAGTGAGAATCTGAACTACGATTATCAACTTTAATTTGCCAATAGCCAGAAGATGCATCAAGTTTCGAAAAGTATTTTGCACTATGCATTTGAGATATCAGTTCTTCGGCAGTGGGGAGTCGAAGGCTTGATTTAAGGGTCTTGGGTCCAGGCAGACTCTTAGTTTGCCATTTGGTTTTTCAACTACTGCATGAGCATTTACCCAGTCAGTAGGATGCTCAACAGGAGATACTATATCCAGTCGCATCATCCGATTAAGCTCATCTTTTAGTTTGGACTTAAGAAAGAATGGTATTTTCCTTGGTGGAATAACGACAGCAGTAATCGTGGGGTCAACCTCAATATGATGGTCACCAGGAAGATAACCAATTTCTCCAAAACAGTCAGGAAACTCTTTCTGGATCTCATGAGAATACTTTGTAGAAGAGGGATGAATAGAGTCAACGAGTCGGATCAGGTCCAGTTTACTGCAGGTGTTGAGTCCAAGTATTGGTGAGAAGTTGAAGTCAACAATTTGAAACAATACTTTGACTTTAGTGTCGCGCACTTCTAATTCCAGAACACTTTTTCCGATGACAGGAATACTTGAGCCATTATACGCAGAGAGTTTCACATCTGATTTGCAAAGTTTAGGTGATAGACCCAGACTGTTAAAGAAGGACTTGGTGAGAATGTTGCATTGTGCACCTGTATCAAGCTTGAATGTGACAGGTTGGTTGTTGACTGGAATTGAAATTTTCCAACTAGACAATTTGTCATCCACCACATGGACATCCTTGGATGAGTTTTCAACAGGAGGTTACAGGGGTTTTTCCAGTGTCATAGTGTATATCAATAGTATCTACATAAAATTCTTCATCGCTTGAAGAGGTAGAGGGGTTATGTACATGGTTTTGTTGAGCTGCCTTCACTTTCTTAGAAGTTCAGCATGAATGGAAATGATTGCGATTATGACACTTGGAGCATACTTTTCCATAGGCGCGGCATTGACCACGCTTGTGAGAGCCACCACAATATTTGCATTTAGATATAAAGTTTGATGAATTTTGCATGCTATTAGAAGGTCGACGTTGAGCTGTTGTGGAGATCCAGTGAACATCAAGAGTGTCAGAGAATGATTTCAGCTCCTTTGCACGAGCACGAGTTTCTTCTGCTGCATGACCAGCTGAAATGGCCCTTTCTAATGTCAAATCAGAATCACGAAGGAGACTTTCACGTAAGGCATTATCTGCTGTACGATCATATCTTTCAGCAGAGATTCTTTCAGGAAGTCGAATTCACAATATGTGGTAAGTTGTTTCAAGTGGGTCAAAAAGTCATGAAATAATTGGCCTTCTTGTTGTCCGTATGTGAAGAATCTATGGCGATATAGAGTAATATTCTTTCTTGGATTGCAAAATTCTTCAAATTGCTTGAGCACTGTAGAAAACTCTAGTTTGTCAGCTTGATCAGGGAAGGATAATGTCTCATATTTTTCTCACCCTCTCGGGCCAATGGTAGTCAATACTATTGAAGCTTTAATTTTGTCAGACTTGACATCAGACTCAGTTGCTGTCATAAAAAAATCAAAGTGTTGGCTCCATATTTTCCAGCCATGTGAGAGATTGCCTTCAAATGCAAAGGCAGGAGAAGGTTTCAGTTTGTTCATGACAATGGCAACAAATTTTCACAAAGTGGAAACAGAGATAGAAAGACAACAAGAAGTACCTTCTAGCTTTAATTGGGTAGGAAGATGCCACCTGACACCATGTTATGTCTTGTGTTTTAGTGAATAGATAACACCAGAGTAATAAGTGCCTAGTATTTTAATCTGCCATTAACATGTGATCCTTCCTGATAAAGAGGCTAGAGTACATAGAGGCTATATAAATATTGCACTTGATAACATCAACAAACATCAACTATAACATCTAGCAAGAGAAATAAGCTTCGTGCTTTTGCTGTAATAGCCACATCTGTGAGTGGGGAATATGTACATCTCCTTACTTCGTGTGACGAAGATCCGCAGAAAATGTGGAAGTCGTTATGCAGTGATTTTGAAAGAAACACGACTGCCAATAAGTATTATCTTCGACGTCAATTGTTCCACTTAAATTTAAAGCAGAATGCCTCTATGGATTCATATCAGAACAATGAAAGAACTGTGTGATAAACTGGCAACTTTTGTCTCACCTGTCCAGGAGGATGACCAAATCGGTATTTTGGTAGGCAGTTTGCCTGACGATTACGCGATGCTCGTGACTGCTTTGGAAACGCGAAAGAACCTAAAAGATTGAAGACGTGCGTACTGCTTTGGTTGGTGACGAGCAGAAACGGGACTTTTCAGGTTTAACTGTTCATGATGCAGATACATCAGACTCTGAGAATGCTATGAGGGCATAGAGAACCTTCCACAAACAAATGTTCAAAGAAACCTGATCTTGTTACAATTGTGGTGAAAGAGGCCACATTAGTCCTGATTGTTAGAAGGATTCTACCCGTGGCAGCGGAAAGCATAATGCAAATGCTTCAAAGACAACACACAGGTAATTATGAAACTGATGTTGTTAGTTTGGTTGCTGCTTCTGTTAGTGACTCTATGAAATCTTCTGTTTGCTATTTGGACTCTGGTGCAACACGACACATGACAAATGATTTACACTTACTTAGAAATTACTGACAATTTGACAAGCCTGAGAAAGTGCAAATAGGTGATGGCATGCTAATTGATGCTGTAGGAGTTGGTGCAGTGTCATTGAGAATGAAATGTAATCACAAGCTCAAGAAAACAAAACTTGAGAGAACTTTGTATGTCCCCAAGTTATCATGCAATCTATTTAGTGTAAAGTCAGCAACTCAACATGGGGTGACAATTGAGTTTCAAAAAGAATATTGCTGGATAAAGTGCGGGAGTGAGATTATTGGTAAAGGAAATCTTGATGACAAAATGTACTGTTTAGACGTGGTCCCTGTGTCAGGTGCAAAGAAAGCAATGATAACAAAGAACCCCCAGTCTGATCTTAATTTGCTACATCAACGCCTAGGACATGTACATGAAGCAAGTTTGAGAAAAATGATTTAAAGCTAGTGGATGGGTTAGACAAATTCAAAACTGATAGCAATATTGACTTTTGTGGAGCATGCATTTTAGGCAAAATATGTGCTAAGCCTATCATTATTCACTCAAAACTTCTAAACTATGTGTGGGCTGAAGCAGTTAATACTGCATGTAGGGTCAGGAACAGCGTACCTACCCGCGCTCTTGATCTAGACAAGACACCTTTTGAGAAATTACATGGAGTGAAACCTAATGTTGGTTTGTATCAGTCTTTGGATGTGTTGCTTATGGTCGAGTACCAGATGCAAAGCGCAAGAAATTGGACGCAAGGGCAATTACGTACAGATTTGTGGGCTATTCTCATACAAAGAAAGGTTACATGCTCCTAGATCCTAGTACACGAAAATTTATTCTGCTATGATGTTGTATTTAATGAAAGCGACTTTGGCAAACAAAGGGAAGCATCTGTCTCAGATTTCTTCAAAGATGATATGTACCAGATGTTCGAAATTGACGGCTGCAGTAGGAGTACTGCTCAGAGCGAAGATTGTTTGAGTGAGGAAGTTCAAGGGTCAGACAATGTAGAAGAAGTACGTCGATCATAGCGCCAGTCAAAAGCTCTACTTCGTTTTGGTGATGAAGTCGTCGCTCCTGCAAAGCACTTTGCATGCTATCTATCAGAAGCTAAAGTGAGCCTTAAACTATCCAAGAGGCACTAGCTTCAATACATGCAAAACAGTGGGAGGAAGCCGCAAATTTCAAACTCAACTCCCTTCTAGAAAATGAAACGTGGGAATCAGTGACACTACATGAAGGAAGAGAGACAATCAAATGCCAATGGGTGTTCAAAATTAAACATGACAGTGAAGGAAAAGTAGAAAGATTTGAGGCACGCGTTGAAGCTAAGCGGTATTCACAAACTCGTGAAATCGACTATGAAGAAACCTTTTCACCGGTTCTCAAATATTAATCAATTCGTGTTTTACTATCATTGGCAGCTGAATGAGGATTGAATGTCAGTCAAATGGATGTACAGACTGCCTTTTTAAATGGGACACTGCAAGAGGAGATTTACATGAAGCAACCACCGGGTTTTGTGTTTGGCCAAGAACATCAAGCAGATCTTGTTTGCAAACTGAAGAAAAGTATTTATGGTCTAAAACAGTCTCCTCGCTGTTGGAAACAAACATTTCAACATTTTATGGAGTCTATCGGTTTCAGTCAACGTGTGGCTGATCCATGCATATTTATTTGTAGAGATGATACCTTGACAATCGTTGCAGTATACGTCGACGACTTGATCATATTGACTGAGTGCAATGACAAGTTGATCAAGGCGAAGCAGCAGTTAACGTCACGTTTCAAGATGCAAGACATAGGTGACATTCAATACTTGCTTGGTATGGAAATCAAGGCCAAAGAGGACAGACAAGAGTTTCAAGTGAACCAAAAGCACTGAATTGAAAAACTTCTAAAACAGTATGATATGAGTGATGCCAAGACAGTGTCAACTCCACTGGATGCAAATGTCAAACTTACAAAGAATGATGGTATCAGCCACGTTTTGGATGTTTCACTCTACAAATCAATTATTGGTAGTTTACTGTATGCTGCTATTGTTTCACGACCAGGCATTGCATTTGCTGTTGGGGCATTGGCATATTCAGCAGAGCTAAATAAAACTTATCTTACGCACGCGAAGAGGATACTGTGGTATTGAAAAGGGAAAATTAGTTTGAGTTTATGTGTTGGAGGAAGTGGAGATAGATCTGTGGCAGTCTCAGACGATGTGCTGCATGGCTATTCAGATACTAACTGGGCAGCAGACTCTGATGACAGGAAGTCCACAACAGGAAATGTGTTCATGATGGCTGGAGCTTCTGTATGCTGGCTCAGCAAGAATCAGGTAACTGTGGCCTTGTCGACAACAGAAGCAGAGTACATGGCTTTGTCTTCAGCTGCTCAAGAGGCAATCTGGCTCAAACGTTTACTAAAGGACTTGGATTTGCAATGTAGCTACCCTATTAAAGTACGAGAAGACAACCAAGGAGCAATTGCGTTAGCAAACAATCCAGTGGCACATCAACGTACAAAACAAATTGACATCAGATACCACTTTGTCCGTGATGCAATCAGTGATGGAGAAATTCAACTTGAGAACATGACAGCAGATATTCTAACCAAGTGCTTGCCCCTTGATCACTTTGAAATGTTGAGGAGAAAACTTGGTCTTGTATTGGTTTAGCAATTATTAACAAAGGCTACTTCAAAGTTTGATTATATGCCCATTAGTAACTATTAGTGATTATTATGATTATTATTAGTGAAATTAGTGATTATAATTCGAGTTGGAGTGTTGAAATAATCGTCTTAAAATCACGCTTTATGAAGTAGCCTCCTTTTGAGAGTGCACGTGTTGCTACGCCCTGTTCACCTTTTTTGTTAGTTCCGCGTTTGGTCTGTGTGACCTTAAGACAAACTTCTTGTTGTTTAGAACATCGTTCTCATTGCTGACTGTGTGTCACTCGTTTTAGCTACCGAATAGCTGCGTGTAATTTTGCCTTTTTCAACAATTTTCTCGTTCACTTGCACATGTGCAACAAAGCTTAAGGCGGTGAAGCTAACTTGGTTTTGTCATCAATATGAAAGCAGGCTGCTATGATGTAGAGTTTACGAGGCAACGAATTTGATCGATTGTATACTAATTTCGTCTTCATCTATCTATTAAATTCAGTGGAATGGTAATTATTTGCTTTGGTTATATTTCCAAATAACGATGAACATTCTTGATAACATTTCCTACTTTCTTCAGAACCGAACTCAAATTGTTTGCATTGAAGAGGTATTTTCCAACACCTTAAGGCTGGGGCAAACGTTTCGAATTTTCCATCCAACATCATCGGACTTTGTCGTATGCGATAAATCTTGTCGTTTGCTCCCCCTTGTCGCATGGTACTGGACGATGTTGGATGATTTTTGATGCGTTTTATATTTGTCACACAATGTTGGATGGTTTTTGATTCAATTCAAAAACATTTCTGATGTTGGACGATGTTGGATGGATGACAAGCGATATTGATAGCTTGACCTTTCTATATTCGTGTCACCCCAGTATCTACGCAGGTGCACGAGCAGAAATTGCACGTGCGTGTCAGCCTACCCCTGGTTTTACCGTTCCGTAGAAAATAGTTGGATAAAAATTTTCGTTTTGCTGAAATGTCGCTTGCCTATGCATACAATATTGTACAAATTTTCCATACGACAAAGTCGGACGATGTTGGATGGAAAAGTCGCAACGTTTGCCCCAGCCTTTAGGCGTAACCGATTTTCTTTCTTCTATTTATTAAAGACATTGTCACTTACGTTGAAGATCAGTGCCATATCAAATTGTCCGCTAATGATGCAAAAATATTCTCATACAGAACAAATGCCACGGCTGAGGGTCTTTCTAACAGCATCGATAACATCTGTAAATAGGCCGATGGCAATTGTGAATGCATTCGAAAAATGCTCAGTATTTAGTGTTGGTAATTTAAAGATACCGAGCTACATTTATTGAAATTATCTGGTAATCCTTTAAGGTCAGTAAATCGACTTAAAGACCTTGGAGTAGCTCTTACGTCTGATCTTACGTCTTACGTCTAAAGTCATCGACTCATTGCTCTATTGTTGCATCGAAAGCATATTCAAGACTTTTCTTGATTCTAAAATGTTTCACTCGCTGCGACCCCAATCTTCTTGTCCGCACATTCAAAACGTAAGTTCGCCCTCTGCTATAGAAGTAGATTCAGCAGTTTGGAACCCAAACCTTTAAAAAGACATAAACAACATAGAGAAAGTACAGAGGTATTTCACTAGAAGATTGTACTCTTCATACTCTTCAAGAATTGATAGAGGAAATTCAAAGTCATATGATGAAAGGCTGCAATTATTCGACCTCGAATCAATGGAAACCCGTCGATTTTATAATGATTTAACTCGAATGTTTAAGCTAGTACATAATTAAGTCGATTTGGACATAAATAGCCTATACAACTAGAGCAGAAATAAGTATGTCATGCGAGGCAATTCTCTGAAATTAAAACAGAAATCCATCCAAAGTTAAATACGTTAAAAAGGATTTAATACATCGCGTTATTCCTTGGTGGAATTCACTGCCTGATAAATGTGTTTTGTCAATGTCAGTTACAGTATTCAAACGTTCTATGGCTGAATTAGATATGAAAAAATGTACTATTTTGTTCTAACTCTGTAATATGTAACATGTATCGCGACGCTGTTATTATTTTCATAATCTATACTATTACCTAATTTCTTGTATGCTAAATTGCATATATCTTTTTATTGGCTGCACTTAAGTGGAAGCCAGCACTAGCCTCCCTGTATATGCCTGTCACGATTGTTGACAAATAAGCATACATTTATACATAAAGTTTTTTGGACATCAAGCGAGTTGAGATGGACCTAGAAGGAGTTGGTTTCCGGGGTTGGTTGAATCCAATACCTTCGCATTTGGACATCATATTTACCTTCAAGGGTCTTTCACTGGCAACTGTTTCTCTTTCATAGTCACATATTCGTTTCTGGAGCTTACAATTACACTTCTTGATTATTAAAAAACCATTTGCTTTTCCACAGTAACAACAGCGAAGCATTGGTGTAACGCTCATTAATGTTGAAAAGTTGATGGCTATTTGAATTATAGAAATCAATGTAAGATCCTGTAACTGACAGAATCATAGATGCAATATGGCATGCATGTATAGCTTTTGTTAAATAATTTGAGTGGAATTTAAAATGAAAAGGAATTAGGAAAGAAGAGGTTTACCCTTTATCAGGTTTCTTCGTGTTCGTCCAAACAGCTACACATTTTTTAAAATTTGGCCAAGCAAATAATTATTTTAAAATGCAATAGGTGATACTATATTCTTCAAACTTAGCATGGACTATACTATGAAATCTACATTCACTGCTTCAAAGTATTCGAAGGCTTGATTTAATTTCAAGTGAGGACGAATTTGATTGAGGTGAAAATTTCAAGAAATTCGTTAAACCAACGGCAAAACCACAAACACCATGCATGTTTGATATTTTAAAAGGAAATAATTATTTAAAAGTTCTATGAAGCTTATAATACTTATCAAACTTATTAGATACTATGCAATGTTATGTATATTTTCTATTTAAAGTATTCCAAGTTTTGATTGTAATTTAATATGAGAACGGAATTGGTTGAGGTAACTCCAAGAAACCGTTCACAAAGTAACTGCGAAACCACTACGTGGCGCTCAGTGACATGTCTCAAAGTAAAAAATTATTTAAAAATCAATGAGTTGTATTATATTCTTCAAACTGGTCAGATATTATACAATAGTATGTATATTTTATATTTCAAAGTATTCCAAGTTCTAAATTGAATGCAATTTCAAATGAGGACGGAATTGGTTGAGGTAACTTCAAGAAACCGTTTACAAAGTAACGGCGAAACCACAGCACACTGTTCAATATTTTGCGAAGTAAAACTGGTTTAAAAATTCAATAAGAGCAATCATTTTCTTGAAACTTGGCATATGCTGTACTTTAATGTGTCTGCTTTCTAGTCTTGAAAGTTCCAAGGTATAATACAGATGAAAATTTGAATGAGAGAGAATTTAGTTGACTTATAACAATGAGAGCCATGCTAACAAACCTAGGGAGAAATGGTGGTGTTCACGAATATTTTAAAAAGAATAGATAATTATTAAAAAAAAGCAGGAGTATGAATGATAACTGCAGATACTGATAATGTGACTATGAAATAGGTATAGTTGCCAATGAAAGACTCTTGAAGGTAAATATGACGTCTAAATGCAAAGGTATTATATTCAACTCCTTCTAGGTCCATCTCAAGTGGTTCAAGCTTCAAAAAACTTTACCTACCGCCACAAACGTAGCTTCACTACCGCCACAAACTTTGTTGCACATGTTCGAGTGAATGAGAGAAGGACTCCCAACTGTATTATGTTGAGAACGTAGCCACGTTGTCGTCATTTCAAGTAAGAGAATCGATGCTAAGTGGACCTAGATGGAGTTGAATTTAGTCTCTTCCTCCCTACAATCGTTAAGAGACGGCCATATTGGAAAAACTCGGGAAATTTTCAACACAGAGGAGAAAAAAAACAACGCAGACTATTTTTACATGACTTCCTGTGAAATTACGTCATTTTTCCTTTTTTAATTTTAGTATGTAGGCATTTTATCGCATTTTAAGCTATGAAAAGTAGGGCTTACCACGACTTCAGGTGTTTAGTTACCTCAGAAAGGCATTAGAAGTTTGGAAAGTGCGCAGCAAAGGCGGAGTTCGATTTAAAACATTTTATTGTGTGTTGGACAACTAGTCGTTTTTCGTTTTACAGTATTACTATAATATTTGAAGTAACTGAATGCCTTATATAAACTACACAACTTACAACTGCAGCCTCTTCCTGGTGGTTCTCGTATTACTTGATGAAATAAGATTATAATATTGCACACCACTCTATTACTGTCATTACTTTACCGTTTCTATTACTGTCATTACTTTACCGTTAACAATACTATGTGTCTCATAATCAAAGTGTAAAATACTGTCAAAAAATACGTTTACACTCCTCTACAGGCTCCACTTGAAAGAGCATTGATTTGAGCTTTTGCTGCAGCCGACAATTAGACTATGAAGAACGCCAAATTTCAATCACTTTATTGTATTGGATAATTACTTTGTTCTACAATTTATAATATAGTACTATAAAACCATTTGTTTTATTGCATTACGCGCACATGCACACTAAACAACAAGAGTTGAGGCCCTACTTCCACTGCTCAATTTTTGGATAAATAATAAGGATTAGATTTGACGTTACTTATTGAAATTGTAAGCTGTATGCATGTAATATTATGCAACTTGGTGAGCTTCTATTGCACAGTTATGCCTGTTGTCATGTTGAACATCAATCAATACAGGTGGTTTGTAATAGAGAGGTCACTCCTGAGAAAGCATTGTGCAGCTTACACGAGATTGTTGCTAATATATCTTTGATTCGTTATTATATTTGTCTATTTATATTCAGTGGTCTTCTCTTAGTCTTTCCGAACCTACAAGTTAACGGGCCAATATGTCTGCTAAGATTAAAATCGCTGATGTCAGTACAGTCGTTGATGGTACTGGCGATATCTCAGAATGGTGGGTGGGTTAGGAATGCTGAACGCTGAACGCAGAATGCTGAATATCAAATGTGTGAAACTCATTGTTCTCATCAGC
>JANVCG010025032.1:0-12174 GCA_025505365.1 Haliclystus inabai | reverse complement strand
CTGATGATCGCTCTACAGCGTGAAACTCAGAGTCGCGTAATTATGTTTCATTTTTGACTCATCTTTTCTTATTTATATATATATATATATATATGCAAAATGGTAAATAATTCAATAACCAGAGCTACAATGACTAATACCACTGGAACATTAATTTTGTTCCAACTAATTATTCAGTATGGCTGCTGGACAGTAGTTTAATTCATGCAAAAGACTTTATGAGTTTTCTACTTAAGAATGTTTGTGCAATCTGACAGAATAATAAACAAGGAATTGATTCATCTTCAACAATACTCTACATGTTTCTAAATGCTCAATGTAGAGCAAATTGAGTTAAATTATTTTTGATCAAATCTTTTTATTTCAGTCATCAATTAGCTGTTTTACAGACACACAGGTCCACTATATTTCAGATAATGAAACCAGCATGGAAGATTTCAAGATAAATCAATTCCTTATTAGATTGCAAAACTTTTTTTAAATTTGAACTTTCTGCATTTATTTCTACTTACTCTTTTAAGGTTCATTTTTGAATCTCTGGATTTTGTCAATTTGGTTTTTCATTCAAACCCTTGATAGAGTAATCTATTGCCATTATTTTTGACTCACTAGATTGTGCAACAGCGTGGGTCAGCTATTATCAAAGCTAGGAAATTATCAAGCGCAATGTCTGCTGCAAAAGCTATCTGTGATCATTTACACACATGGTGGTTTGGCACAAAAGAGGTTTGTTTTAGAGGTTCTATTGTGTTGCCATGATATTAAGATATGAAGAAAAGTATTTTCTGTTTTCAGACTAAATTGAAATTATGAATAGCCTATGGAAATTTATTCAGAACCTGTTAAGTCAAGAAACTTTTTTCATATGACTGCTTTCATTTGATGTTAAGAGACCGAGCTACAAAGTCAAATGTCAATATTTTTCAATTGAAGTTAATTTTATGAAAATGTATCACTACTATTTTTCAAAAGTGAAGTGAAAGTTTCCACAACGAGAGTCTCATAACAATTAGTACATCACTGAATTTAATAAATCGGGAGCGTTGAATTCATCCTCAGTCTTTGTTGAAACTGCAAATCTCAGTGCATTCCATCCAAAGTCCAGCCAACGGAAGGTGTTTATTTGGAAAGTCACATGAACCTTCATTAAGCTGTCATAATTGATCGAGAAGACCCTTTTGGAAAATGATGATGATGATGGGAGATCTCCCATAAGTAACAGCAGTAATGACATAAAACCCGACTACTGTAAAACAATGATTTATTTTGTTTCAATATAGAGCATACAGACACTGTTCTCAACATACAGTAAATACAAATCAGAACAGAACATCACCATTTGAATGATTCTGCTTTCAAAAAGTTTTGCCCACAATTAGGAAACGTATTATTGAAGATACATGTTAGAAGTCAAAATTATATTTATAATAGCAAGATAACTCAAGTCTAATTTTACTGGTACTCTTACTCCTTGGATTAAAACAATCAAGTCTGGAATCAGTATCGATTGCTCTTTATTAGGCTTTTTGTTTGAAAAATAGTTTTTTATTAATTTGTCAGGGAGAATTTGTCAGCATGGGCATAATGTCAGATGGATCATACAACATTCCAAAGGATATAATATATTCATTTCCAGTAACAATCAAAAATGGTAAAGTTAGTATTGTTACTGGTCTTGAAATTGATGCCTTCTCACGCCAAAAAATGGACGAAACCGCAAAAGAATTGCTAGAAGAAAAAGAGAGCATTTCGTTTGTTTTATCAGCGTGACTACATCCAAACAGTCGTTTATGAAATCCATCCTTCATACTGATCTGTACTTAGCATAGTGTAGTGTACCGTACAATTATGTAAACTATGTCAGTCAGACTCATGTAAACGCCCTCTTCTAGATGATTGGGTAGCTATGCTGTATTGTCGTGATAGAATATCCCTATTCTGGATGATATATGTAGACAATCCAATTTATCAAACCTATAAATAAAAGAAATATGGACAAATAATGTGTTCTTTTTTACGCTAATTAGTTGCTTTGTGGAGATGGTCAGCAGCAATGGTCATTGATCATAACAAAAATTTGATTAGGCAGTTATTCAACACATTGTAACTAGACTGCGCGTAGAGCCAAATTATTTTTTCGTGATCAGTGAGTCGTCTTCTGCCTATTCTCTACTGAGATAAGATTTCGAACAGGGTCTGCACAAAGGCTATTTGTCAGTTATTCTGTTTGACGATAGCGGACTGCAATGATTACTCCGCGGAGGAGGTATTTTGTGTACCGATTTTGTAATTTGCATCCGAAAACACCAGCAAGGTATCCCACTCGGATTTCGGTTTGGCAAATTACAAATTACTGTTTTAGAATTTCGAACATGTGCAAAATTGCGCGGGAAATTCCCTATATTGAATTGGTCTCGTTGGTCGAATGGTTCGTCATAGGTTCGTCCATTCGTCACACGAAATTTCGTCTGATTTCGTAATCTGCCGTCATGAAAAGCGCAGTAGTAAAGTAGCATTCGATAGAATTTCATTCGCCAAACTGATAGTGAGAACCAATGAATATCGAGTCTCAAAATACTTCTTCAATCTTCCATGCTCTCCACGCTCTGTGTCTAGTTAGCGAAATTGAATTTGAAAGTCAAAAGTCCCTCAGGTACGTGAATGTTTCATCTATTTTATTTGGGAAATTGCCTGTTAGTTATCGATTGTTCGCAATACTATTAATGATGTGAAGGCGCAGATAGGTTATAATATCAGCTCTATCATCAATTTGTACTTATTTTTGGTGCTGGAACTGTGAAGACTATTTCGATTAACTTACACGATTCTATTATTTGGCTACACTATTTGTATCACAAATTCCACTCATTTTTCTAGCTGTTCAGGGATATTTCTGATTTGGAAATTGCTTTGGCCGTTGTGTTCAAACAACGATACAAGGTGAATGAGGTCTTCTTTAGAAGGTAAGAATAATTTCCGGTTCTGCTCATGAAATTTTATTGTTTGTTAGGTCTGTTCTTGTTCGCCATAAAAACTAGAATTTTTACTGCCTGCCAAGTTGCATATTGGTTTATTCGTACCGCACCGATATATTTAGCTTGAATTGTGGTCTAAATGTCTTCCCGGCATTTTCTATCTTTGTGTTGGCTGTCCTTCAAAAGTAAACAGTTGAGACTAAAGACTCTTTTTAGTGTCAAGAAAATGTTTCCAGTAAATAGAAATATAGAACTCCTGCCGTCCATTCACATATCTAGAAGTTATTCGAAAATCTTTTACTTTTTTCTCTAATATGTTGCATAGATCAGCTGTGTTTCAATGTCTGCTATTCTTCTTTTTTGAAATATGATATTATTTATGCAAGGTTGCTAGGTAGGTTATGTTTTGTTTTTTTGTCTCTCCTGCGTGTGCTATTTTAGGCAACAATTCCAATTCAGATTCATGTTTTCTGAATGAAATTTCTGTTTATTCTCCAGGGTTTCCAAAAGGAGGGAGGGGGAGACTGGGGAAGTGCCTTGGGGCAAGATTGATTCGAGCTGCTGTTGTAAAGCGATTGTTCTATGCATACTACATGTGCAATGTTGAATTGAAAATAATGCACCTAAAGCACTGCTAGTAACAATGGATTGTTGGCTTATTGTAGCATACACAATCGCAACCAGTGGATAATCATCAATGTATGCTTATTGCTTGAATTTGCCTTCGAAAAAAACAGGCATTGATTAAATTCCAGTCGCTTATTGGAATCTGAAATAGAAAGCCTACTTATGTGTTATCACTATCATGTCAAATCTTTCTGCCTTACATGGAACAGAGTTGAAAAATTGAGATTCTTGTCACAAAGTCTGAAAATTTTGTAGGGCCTGCCTAAGGGAACTTCTGAGGGCCCTGGATTTCTCTCTGAGGCCCTGCTATTTTCAATGATAATGTCATCATAATTTCAGCCTATTGATTGGCTTTTAGGATGTTATGCTACCATTGGGTAAGAACGTTTGTCTTGTAGATAGTGTCAAAACTTTGTGTAGCACAAGGAAATAGTTGTACGTTGGTTTTTAATCCTGTCATGGTCCTACTTTATTGATTTTAGATTTTTTGGTTACGTCGTCTTCATTATCAGCCAAGATTACCCGTTTAAGGTGTAAGAATTACTGTGGCAAAGGCCTTTTACGCTGGCCATACTCGGGGTGCATGATTGGAAAAAGTAGAACAATATTCAGTCAAGATTGCGGTCTTCAAAATCATCATTCCAAATCACAATTTCACAAGCGGAATAGAAGCAACAAAATTGGTATAGCAAATAAGAAGTCGTCATGGCTATGGTTAATGTCAACCGAAAGGTCACGGACCAATTCTACAGATACAAAATGCCAAAACTCATAGCAAAAGTTGAAGGCAAGGGGAATGGTATCAAGACGGTTATCGTCAATATGGTAGAGATTGCTAAAGCATTGAGTCGCCCTCCAGCCTGTGAGTTGACTTTTAATCAGTTGATCAATTTATTGTTATACATGGGGCCATATTGGACTATAAGGCAGAAACTCAGGAAGTATATTATATGGACAGCAAATCTTTGCAGTGGAACAAAAACAAAGGTTTCAGGTCGTAAAAACATTCTAAAAAGCAATTTTTTGATTAAATTTTGATGATCACTGTTTCTAGTTAATTCTTTGACTTATTGTTTTATCACCAATGTAAGCGACACTGAAGGATAATATTTATGTTACAATGTCAGAAAGACAAATAAACAATCGTTCTGTCTTGTCGGAAAGTTTATCACCAAAACATCAAAGCTCCATGTGAATTCCTCTATTCAAGATTTTGAGGGAATCCTGGAGTTAACTCAGTTTAATAAGGCTATTAGCGTAAAATATGTGACTTATCTATATTTAGCTGGGAATATACAGCGTGTTGCCAAATGTTGAATATCAACTAAATTTGAACGTTATCTTGAGATGTTAGACTATAGAGAATCTTGTGAGATTGCATTCAATTCTGTTGATCTCTGACTCTGAAATTTCCAACTCTAACTTGCATATTGCGTTTCACAATTTGGCTCAGTAAATGCACTTTATAATAACCCCTTTATCTCCAGTGATTGTTCTGGCTTACAAAATCACATATCCGGATGAACACCTTTCCTTATAATTTAGATGTTGGTAATATCCAATTATTTTCTCAAATTTAAACAGCCTTGATTGTGTCAATTTATAGATCCCACAAAATATTTTGGCTGTGAGCTTGGTGCTCAAACCCAAATTGACAAGAAAAATGACCGCTACATTGTCAATGGTGCTCATGACGCAGAGAAAATGCAAGAAATTTTGGATAGTTTCATCGATAGATTTGTTCTTTGTCCAGAATGTGAAAACCCAGAAACAGAAATTGTAAGTACAAAGTGAAACATCTATTTTCACTGCTGACAACATATACACGCAATGAGGCTTCTATCTTTATGCCAGTTATGCATCAAGTTCATTATGCTGTTATTTAAGCTCAATTCAAATCTTTCCAAATTCAAGCTGTTGAACTTTTTTGAAATTTATACTTTTTTGTGCGTCATTTCAAGATATATTTAATTGGAGACCCTCAAGTGAGGCTTCTGTGATTTTGATTTTTATCTTGAATTGATATATCTCAAATTATTATCAAATATTCTATTATACCATGCCGATTGCATGACAGTTGACTATTACTTTTGTTTCTCATTGGTGCAGAGTGTTCTTGTCAAAAAAGAGAAAATCAACCAAAGATGTATTGCATGTGGATACAATGGCATGATAAGTTTAAACCATAGAGTGACAACATTCATCTTGAAAAACCCACCAACTGATGACAGTGCAACACCAATGAAAGCGTAAGTAGTAGGAACAAGTACATTCTGCAAATCTTTCTACGTCATCAAGGTCTTTTGTAAATTTTCGGCCTCTTTTTCTGCTCTCACTCAAAATGATTGATCATCCAAACATGCTTTTCAGAAGCTTTCAAATTGAAACAAGACAATAAATCACAATAGGATTGTATGAAAGTGAAAACACTTGACTGAATTTTTATAAAGTCAAGTCATTTCAACACCCACATAGAGCCCCAAATAAGATGTCAAAGGGGATGCTCTGAGCTGTGCCCCTCTTTCTCACTGGATTGGATACTTCTACCTCAGGATCCCCATCAAGGCTATTTCGCTTTTACGTTTCATGATTCAAATATTAATCGAAAAGGATGACCTCATTTGCTGCGTTCACAAGTGTTTTCTTCTCTTGTTAGACAAATTTTCTTTTTATACCTCTACAATCTTGATACATTACAGGAAAAGAGCAAGGGGCAAAACCAATGATGAGAACAGCCCCAACCATGATGAGTCATCAAATCCTTACAATAATGGCGTAGCTACAGAGATCAATAACATCACACAGAGTGTATGTATCTAGTAGCAAACAATCATCCTTTATGTTTTCATTATCATAAAGCACAAATAATCATTTGTTTTTGACAAGTGAGCTTATGAAATTGGCCTGTGTAGCCACAAACGGTAAAACACAGCTTAATCGAAAACAGTTTTATCTTATTATGTTGTTAAAAAAGTAATGGTTTAAACATCACATTCATAATCTAGATGTGATGAACTTTGTGTGATCTGACCCCTTTGTGCTGCTGGAGGGGTACAGTGTATTGATTCTGTATACAATCTTCAATCCAAGATGCAAAGCAATTTATCATTGTATAATTAAGGTAATTATGCTGTGATTTCTCCTTCGTTTGCAGAGCTCGTTTGATGACGATTGGTCAGAAGATACAAGCAAAGAGGCAGTCCAACGGCGAATGGAATTGCTCACTGAAGGTGTAAAAGGATTGACATACAATGAAGATTTAGAAAAGACGCAAGAAAAAAGAATCAACATTTTCTTTGAGTTTGTCAAGGTAATTTTTAAAGTTCAAAAATTGAGGAATCAACTCCTGCAAATAATACAATCGCTTTGTCACAATTTAAAAAAGTTGAAGTATTGTAGTAAATGTTGATACCGGTAGTAAAGAGACAGTAATGTGAATCAAGTGAGAAAACCTTCTCACTCTGTGTGAGTATCACTGTTAAATATTTAAATTCATTGCTATCATTATTATTATTATTTTCACAGGCCAAAAAGACTGATAATAATACACTTTCATGCTCAGAAAAGGATATTTTAGCTGAAGCTGATCGTTTGGATATTCGTGATAAAGGTGTTTTAGTCTTGGCAGAGCTATTTCTCACAGAGAATATTGTTGCTGATATGAAAAAACTGAGGCCTCTATTTCTACAGGTTAGTGGGAAGCAAGAATATTAATTCAATTATGCTAACTTCAAACTTACAAACTAAAGCTGTTACACACTTACATCCACCTTACATCCGCCACAGTTTCCTGCTGAACCTGATTCTTGTTGGTTTTGTACATACCCACCACCCAGGTCTTAAATTCATCTATAGAGACTGCTATTAAGTAATGAAATAGAAATCCTTTATGCTTATCCAGCAGTAACATCCTTTAACATTATATTCACTAATTGAAGTTTTTGTATCAAAAGCTTGTTCCTGTTCAAACTCGGATTTTTTACATGTAGTTCCTTGTTGAAAATCACAAAGCTCAGCGATATCTTTTGGGTGCATTGGAAATGGTTATTGGTCAGTCATACCCAGAACAATTGCTACCAAAGGTGTCTCATATTCTCAAACTGGCATATGATCTTGATCTACTTGAAGAAGAAATAATCCTGCAATGGGGTGCCAAGGTAAAGATGATTCACTTGGAAATTAACAGCATGCTGTGACAGTTTGCTTGTGACTGAAATAAACACTTGTTTCAAATATATTTCAATTGATTTATTGTATTCTAATTCTAGGTATCCAAGAAATATGTCTCGAAGAGTGTTGCTGAAAAGATTCATGAAAAAGCAAAACCATTTTTAGACTGGCTGAAAAACGCCGAAGAGGAAACCAGTGATGAAGACGAAGAGGTTGAAGTTGTTTACGCTAAAAATGCTGCACCAAAAATTGTCCAAGAACCTTCAAGCCAACCAGCAGAGGATGATATTGATATTGATGCAATTTAATCAAAAAAATAATTCTGATTATCATCTCATATATTGCTTGTCAATATTTAGGTTTCGATTCTAAATAAATGTTCTTGAAAAACAAATTTCTAATAATTTCTAGATTCAAATGTATAAAGTAAATTTTTGCTCTGCTATGTTGAATCACATTTTATTTGCATGTAAGCAAGAGTTTCTGAAAAATTTAAACTCTTAATTAGATTGAAGTCAGTATCTTCATACAGTGATCATAGTTTCTCTGTCTCTATGCTGTGGGTAGTGCTATATCAACATTTGGTGAAACAACTTCAATCCAATAACCATCTGGATCTTTGATAAATGCTATACCTTTCATTTTACCTGGAAATTAACAAATAAAAATAGTAAAATACAACAAATAGTGGCTGCTAATTTTTGTTTTGTTTTGTTTCCAAAGCGTTACAAAACTCCTGACTTTATGCGATCCTGCATAACCTACCAGTTTGGAGCTTAGCTTCCAAGAATGTGGTACCAGTACTTTGTTTGATAAAATTAAAGCAGCTGAGAATCAGTTACTCAATAGCATACTAGGCTTTAATTTTCAAATAGGAGGACAAATATTGTTGACAAATTGGTAGTGTTTTGGCCCACTCATTGCACATGCTAGTGGTTGGTCACCTCTCAATTTGTAGTTATGAGTTGTTTGCTTGCCTAAGACTATCTTGATCAGTCAACTAAACATACCTTCATGTAATTTCTTGACAAAAGGAACTCCTAGTGTTTCAAAACGTTGGCATGCAGCCTCAATGTCAGGAACAGAAATACCAATGTGACCTTGAAATACAACGTAACATTTTTACTAAATCAAATCATGAAATCAAGGCAATACGATAAGTACCTTGATGATTATACATCACATACCAAATCCTCTAGGATCTGTGTTGCCATTATGATATTTCACATTGTCATCATTTTCAGATCCCCAATTGCTAAAAATATTTCAAGAAGAAAGAAGGTAATAGGTAGCCTACAATTGCTAATAGTACCTATTGTAGGCTAGTCTGATTGCAACTTTTAATAGAAATTCATATGTAATCTGAGAATTTCTTTGACATTGTACATTCACAAATTATCATTTTTTCATAACTATAAACAATTATAAGCTAGTTTTGTATAGGTGTGGTCTAAATAAGAATGGGTTGAGGTTTATTTATGTTACGGTCAGATGTCTCCATATACCAACCAATTGCAGCTGTTTAACCAATCATAAAATCTGTGTTCTACAGGTAATTAACAAATAAATATGAATGGCCACAAGAGACAAGTCAGGCACAACCTTGAAAACAGGTTTGATTGAAGCACTATAATCTACATTGAAAATAGATAGATGATAATAATTCTCTTACTGTACAAGTTCAATAGTACCAGAACGAGTGAAAGTCCATTTTAATTTTTCTAAATCAGTTCCTTTTGGTATGTCATCTTTATTCTCGTATCCAACAAAATATACCGTGAATTTCATAGCTTCAACTTCACACTTTGACAGCAATCTAGCCAATAAAGTATCCCATGAATGAATCAATTGATGATTTTTCAGAAACTGATAATTATTGGCCTTGGTATTACATTAACAAATATCATGCTACTTTCGAAAAAAATATTACTTGAAATTCATTTTTCAGGTTTACAATGAGGTACAACTAATCAACGGGATATGGATTGAGAGGAATATACGGTAGGACTATGACGTAGGCTATTGTTGGGCAGGCGTCAAGAGAAGTTCTGCAATTGTCCAAAGGACAAAGAAATGGCTCTTAGCAAAACCTGATTTAGTGTTGAGTATTGAGTCTATCAATTAATTGAAATACTATATTTCTTCAGATGCTAACTATTAAGTTTGGATACTAAACTCGATTTTGTCATTTTTAAAAAATAATTGAAGAATTGTGATTTGATGCCCACCTCTAATACATACCACAGACAAAAAGATCAATTGATGGACATTGGGTTTTGAAATCATTATTTTAATTTCTTACGTCATTCCTAGTACACCAGTATAAAATTTTAGTGTTGCCTTTGGATCTTTGATGCGATACATTGTTTGTTGCATAATGAATCCTTTTGTTGCAGGGTCAGCATCAGAGAGGCATTCCACCACTTCAGCCTCGCTCAATGGTTTAGCGCTCATTTTGAAGTAACTAAAACATAAAAGAAAAATGATAATGCAACAGTATAATGAACAATATATCTGTGGACGGTGGAATTTCAAACTAATTGGCTTGAGTCAATGATGAAGGGCGTATAGGAGCTATGTAGAAGTTAATGATTCATAGAAATGGTTCTAAACGTTATGTTCAAGCAGTAGGAGAGGTGACCTTTACTTACAGGTTAAATGGAATAGGAATAAATTCTATGACTATGTAAAGTGACCATTATAGGGAGGTTGCTTCTTTAAAATGTGGCCTGTTCGCAAAGATTTCACTGTGTTAATGTTCAAAGTGCATACATCACCAAAAATGATATTTCACCAGTAGATAGAACTCAATTTTCTATCCAAACATATTTTACATCATGTTTCAACAGTGCGAATTATTCCAACTAATTATCATTTTTGCTCAATTTTGACTGAGTAGATTTGGAGATACTGACAATCAAAGATTGAAAAATTTGCTTTTCGGAATTTCAGACAAGAATACTTGAAGGCTAATTTAAGGTGTTGGGAGGAATTTAGCTAAACTTCGTGCAAACGCAGTGCAACACCTCAGATTAGAACTTCATTGTTGGTCTTTGAATTTCCCGAGAAAAATATTTTTTTTCAATATTTGGAAGCTATTTTTGATGATTCACTTCAAAAATAAATAAAATTAGTCTAGAATCAACAGATTAGTCTAGAATCAACAGATATAGTTCAAAAAATTATTTCTGGAGGCTATTTTGAAAACACAATGAGTTTGGAAGAGTTGGAAGCAAAAAACCAAAATGTTGGCACCTTTTTACGGTCAAAACCCTCTTGGAAAAATTTGTGCTCCACCAACTAGCGACAAACTTCATATTTTCAACAACAAATTTGACCAAGAAGGAGTTGCAATAAAAAAATAATGGAAGATCATGTTCGGATAGAAAATTGAGTTCTATCTACTGTGAAATATCATATTTGGCAATACACTGTATATGCACTTCAAAAGTTTGAATAATTATTTTGAAATTTATAGGCACAAATTGAATTTGTTTGAGCTAGGAGATGGCAAATTACTTATATGTTGTTGTCTCAGGTTTGATGGGAGACTGTAGCCCACAAAGACGTTTGTTCTCGTGGGGCTCCCAATTTGATTAGCAATTGATGACAACAATTTATGTTTATATTACTGAAATTTTAATTTTAAACTATGTCGATGTTATTGGGAGGGGCGTTTCCTTTATCAGATCCCCTATTTTTTTAGACATATGTAGTGGATTGTTTTAATGTGTATTGTTTTATCGTAATGTATTTCCTCTGTTAACTGTAACACCTCCATTTGTCTTCACGTATTCCTTGCAAATGTAAATAGCTATTCCTGAATGTAATTCACTCTCTTCGTGTCTGCCCTTCGTGGCGACAACATCAAATGTCCTTTAAGCTGGTCAACAATCATAGAGGCTCAGTAATTTAACAGTCATATGTAACCCTTCTTCATCCTATCCCTGTTGGTGGCCATCCAAATACAGCACAATCAACTATTTATGTATGTGTGGTTTATTTGTCTGATATCTCATTATAAATATACCACACCTCTACAGATGTCAAGTACTACAATCCTTCACCTAGCAATGAACCTTTACAGTTTATAGTACTTTTGCAACTTTCAATCTAAGCGTTTCCAGGAGAGCACAGAGAAATACTGTTAGTTTAGCCTACAAATATTCAGAATGGGTCACATTGGGTTGCTTCTATTAGCGGACGGAGTCTAGATTTAATCAATCCATCACATAGCAATCCTCAGCTCGAGCTCCTCAACGTGAGATCTATCTCGGCCTCTGCAGACACAAATTTCTTGCAGCAAAATGTTGAAAACTAAACGCAATAAACCACCACAATCGATATAAACAAGAACTCGTTATTATAGGTCGCCCTTTCAACACGACACTCTCAACACAAC
>JANVCG010025021.1:0-12180 GCA_025505365.1 Haliclystus inabai | reverse complement strand
GCAGAAAAAAGCCATGGTTTTTCGTGCTTTGTTAGTGAAATGGCGTGTACATTTTCGAGTGCATTCTCTGGAAGTTCTATTCCGGTTTTTCTGGCCCGAAAATGGCGTCCATGTATCACATGACTTACAATTAACCAATGAATGATGGAGTGGCACATCAAAGAGTGTCCCAACTCTTATAAATAGATGGCTCTGTATATCGATAGTTAATATTGTATGTTGGGATAAGGCCAACCCTGGTCATGATAGATTCATGTAGCATGATTTTGACTTATACAATGCATTACACCGCATGAAGAAGTTTTGAAAGTCAGACCAAAGCACCTACATAGTAGCCTGCGTGCAGACAGACTTTTCCTCTCCGTATAGTCCGTCTGCGCATTGGCCAGCAAAATCGTGTTCCAATTATTTGTACTGAATTCCTACTAAATTAGAATCAGCAAAGTGTGGTTTCCCGTAATTAATCCAATTCACATTGTTTTGACGAATTGAGACTAGCTGTGTTGCTTTGTTCTCACATTCTATTAGCTAATCACAACGCACTACCAAAAATCTGGTAGTGGAAAGAAAGAACAATTAGAACACGAATTTGCTGGCCGTTTCGCAAATTATACCGAAGAAAAAAAGTATGTCTGCACGCAGGCTACCTACATAGTCACAACACTAAAATATGTCCATTTTGTGTGGGCAAATACCATTTCAAAGGCTGTCCTGATGAAAAATTAAACCCTGTTATATAAAGGTCTAACAGTTGAACAAAGATATACCCATGAAAATCAAGTTTAATCTCAACTGCAATTTTAGAAAGATTAAAAGACTGTCATACTCTACAGGCTTGGGACTGTTAACACACCTAGAGTCTAAAAAGTAGTTGAATTACAATGCAAACAGAAAAACTTCTGCATTTCCATTTTGCAGTGTTTACGGAAGAATTAAATTGGTTATAAAATGGAATAACATTTTATTTTACACTAGGTGACTAAGATAACCTGCGTTCTACCTGACACATCAATATTGAACCACAAATCCAAATAAATGTACACCAACTGATATGCCCCCCCCAAAAAAAAAAAAATTATATAAATTTTACCTGCCATGGTCTATCCCAATCAAGTGGAATAACAAATGCTCCAGCCCAACAACCAAACAATGCCATGAAGCATATACATTTGAAGCAGTCTTCAAGTGAGTGTGACAGGCGCCTATGGGTAAGGAGAAAACTGAAAGTGAATAAAGGGACTGACCTGTCTATAGCAGTCAAAATTTCACAAACCCATAGCTAGCTGTTATGCTATAGGCTACAGCCTCTAATGATATGTATCTCATCGATTAGTTGATAATATGAAAAGTAGAGGCTTTAAAAATAAATCTTCAGGCCAGTCTACAAATATATCTTCAAGCAAAAATATCTTGACCAGCCACCATTAGGCTAACATGTTCAGTGGAAAACATAATGTTCACAAGAAAACTTGTGCTCGTTTAGAATTCTTAGATCAGATAGGCTATCCTCACCATCGCTGTTGGAATATTTCAATGAACGTAGACCATTGGCATCTCGCCACAAGTGCCAAAGGAAATATACTCAAGCCACAAACAAGAAGAGACCAAAGAAATGTTTCTTCAAAGTTCCTGAAAATGTAAGATCCATTATCGATGATTGAGAAATGCAGGTATTGGATTACTATTTAATCTGTATTAACTTAAATTTAACTAGACTAACAAAACCAAGAAACTTTCCAGTTAGGCCTACTACATAAAGATATCTATTTTCAAAAATTACAGCTTGATGTTGATATGTTTTCCAATTTGCAGATTCCCTTGAATATCTGCAAACAATAAATGGTACTTAAAGTTTCATAACACCAATTTTCTATTGGATTTGATAAATGGACTATTCTGGGACTCACAGTTAAGAGCTTTGAAATAAACATGGACATAGACGGTGGGAGTAAAAAAAGATGAGAGTCCCCCCAAACAGCTTCACATAATCTTTTAAGGCAAATCAATGCTATATCTGATGTTATTTTGAAGTGCAAATAACACAGTCTTCATAAATTGGTAACATTTAGAAAGTGAAAATCAGAATCTTCAATGGCAAAATATTTAACCAAACAATGTAATCAAGGCAAACTCAAAAGTGTATACAAATCTGGAAGGGTCACACTTACTTGGACAGAGGGGCACCATATAAAATTGCAATTACATGAAAGAATAGGCTGCCGCCAAATGTGAATGAAAGCATACGAATTACTGTGGAAATCTGTAACAGTAAAATGTGAAATATTCAGATACCTCAGATGATCAGATCACACATATATGTTTAGAAAGGTAAGGTTTTGAGTCGATTGCCCACATGTGAGCGACATTTTTAAGTAGAGAGGGGCTAGTTGTGTGGCCCAGTAACTGCACAATCAGGACTGTAAAATGGTGCTGGCAGGAAAGGTTGTCATTTTTTTAATTTAATATCAACTGTTCATGACTAGAAGAAAACATGATTGAGAGTTTGTTTACATAACATGCACACGGTACTTTATACAAGCTTGGTTAGCTGGCAACACAGCAAATATCCAGTATGTAAATATTGAAATTTGTGCAGCATAGTCTTCAAGCGCTAATGTGCCGAATTTTATTGAATCGTGTGGAATCTAATGCAACAAATCCTCTTTTAGTTTGTAACAGTTTGTACTAAGATTTCGTATTTGTTAAAATTTGCGCAAAGTTTGTGGATTAAGTAGAAATTGTGAGAGGTAGGAATTTGTAAAAATGTTTGTTTGTGGAACGCATACAATGCACAACGGTTTTTTCACAAACTTGGTTAACATTAATAATATAGTCATTTGCTAATTTGACTATACGCATGTACAGTGATAACATGAGTAAGGAAATGGAAACTTGAGCTACGCTTATCAAGCAAATACTGACTATGCCTGCAGAGTTGTCGCCTAGGTCATGTTACCTGGAACTTGGATATAAAATACTTCAGAAGAAATATTGAAAAGGGTTGGTCTGTTCGATTGCTTGATGATCCAGTAAATGAGCCAATGAAATAAATCAAGGAATAGCTTCAGAGTGTTTGAGTTGGAAAGAATACAAGTTATTTGATTTTGCAATTATCATAATAAAACCAAGCCTTTTACTTTGAAACATACCTATCAGGCTAATCCATTGAATTGAGGTTATCAGATTTTGAATGAAAGTAGAATTCGATAAAGCATCAAGTATGCTAAAGCTCGATTATCGATTATACAAATGCATATGTTTGTAAATTTGTACTTTTAATCTTGAATGACATGAATCCTTACCGCTACAGTTATCAAATTCTGACCAGGTTTTAAGTTGCCAGCTATGTTTTTGCCAAAGAAAGCAAACCAAACAAGAAAGGTCTCAATGTAACAGAATGTAATAAATAATTTCAGAAACATAATCGAAGTGTCTGGGTGTGTTATTTCCCATTTGAAACCAAAATGTAAGGCTGTGACAGCAGCAATTATTGATACAAATTGAACAACACAAAATCTTCTTGTGGCTTCCATTGCGAACTCACAACACTTCGACTTGACACCTCCAACTAAAATGCCGGCATAGAACAAAAGTAGTGTTAGATCCAGGTGGTCATTGGCGAACAACAGCAAGCTACGTCAAACCCTGTGACAAAACATTGATGAAAGCAGAATCATGATTTATTTCGATACAGGATCGAATTGATTAGCATAATGAAGAGAATGATAAAAATTGGATTTGGATAGCAAGTTAGAGACACTTGAGGGATCTGTAAAATTAAATCATCACCAGATTCCATAAAAGTTTTGGTCTGCACGCAGGCTATAAGACTTTCACCCGCTCTGATGCTCTGATCTACGTATAATTGTAGCCTCATTGCTGTAACACTTTAGAGACTAACTAAACAGGATATCGTTCAATGTTGATTTCCAAATTCAAATTCCCTCGAAAGTCGAAAGGAAATAGTTCAGGATACTCGAATCCTGGATTTGGATTATCGGTTTTTGAGTCAATTGAGCTGGAAACATTGTAGACGGGAGCTACATTTTGGTTTTAATTAAATAGTGAACAGTAAACTTGGATCTTTGCAAAATACATGTGTGCCTATCTTGGCTATGACCTGGGTGCTACCGTTCTGGGTCAAAACATAATATTGAATGAATTAGCCTAACATGCTTGAATATATCGCTGGCGCTTACTATAACTACGAACTCTGCATCTGTATCTCAGGTACTCGTATTCAGCGTACGTTCCAGTAATAAGAAGTCAATTTATATATTTTATGATCTGCAGTCGCTGACAACAGTAGGCCTAGTGTGAGATGTGACTACTAACTATTGTCAAACTTTCAATTCTATGAAAGTGTAAAGACTGAACCAATTTGATTACTTCGATTATTCTTTTTCAAAATAACAATAAATATGGATGATACAGAAGATGATTATATGTCCGATAAATTCCTTCTGGCTGCAGAAAAAGAATCCAAATCAACTTTACTCACAAGCAAAGCTGCCAGGACCTTGAAAAAGGAAGAACGAATAAAAGAAAAGCAAAGATTGAACAAGAGGAAACCAGTGAAAGTCATTGAGCATGAAAGAAGAGAGGAAAAGCTCAATCAGCCATTAGATGAATCAAACAAAGGCTTTGCTATGCTAGCTAAAATGGGTTTCAAATCAGGCATGGGTCTTGGAAAAAACGGTATTTATATCCACTGTATCTCTACATAAGAATGTTGCTTGTTTCAAATCCCATGCACATCTCATTGCTGTAAGATATTGGCTATATAGATGTTAGCAGTGTAAGCTGAAGAACAGTACATGTGTGTGTTTCATGACAATATGCTAGGCTATGTATAAAGTAAGCTAAACAATCACACACTCCCTTGAAGAGAAAGAGATAAAGGATGTCAACTACATGACAAGTACTGCATGTGTAGCCTACTCAACCTTGTTGATCATCCAAATACACCTCAAATTTGTTGAAACTTGGAGATGAAGAAAAAACTTAGGAGAGAATGCCACCCCAATATTTTTGCCCCCTATTTACATGAAAGGGGCATAGTAGACCAGTTCCACTTGTCCCTTCTTTGTCCGCTGCACTCACCAGTCTGACAGAAGCCTTATCAGATCAGGAACTGTCCATATGTTCTTGAGCACAATTTGCAGGCTATAGTAAATGACACCAGGACCTGCTCAAGAATGTAACACTGTAAAATTTATTGTAAAAAACATGAAATTTTTGTCTCTGACTATCCTCATTACAATTTAGACAAGCTTTAAGCTGCTATTATAGTCAAATAGGACTCTAATTTATAACAGTATCCTATATGTTATATCAGGCTAATTTCAAATTGAATGACGTAAACAATGTTTCAATTGCATCATGTTCCGCAGAAATGGAGACAAGATATAAGAATGCCCTCCCACTTCATAAAGAGGAAAAAGGCAATTTTTGTCTCCCCCTTTTTTTGGAAAACACGTTATCATTTCTGAGCCACCCTAGAATGTACCCTCCAAAGATATAGACTGTTCCTCGACCCTTGACCCAGAGACATGAATGATTGATTGATGTATTATCTTTTATTCAAAATCATGCACTATTGATTAGCATCTAGCAATTGTTTCATTTTTAGAGACTGGCAGGTCAGAACCTATTCCTTTGAACATAAAAATGGGTAAGTGGCAATTTGCCTGAAAAATGTATTTTATGTCTTTTAATATCTTGATACATAAAAAGTATCTCATTAAAGTAAGAGCATTTCAAGAGCTAATAAGTTTACTTTGAGTTCCAATGAAATACTGTTTATGTGAAAGTCTTTATCGTCTTGAACAAAATCCTGTAATTATATATTTTGAACCTGCATTTTGAAAAGATCTGATTAGAAGTTTTATGCAAATGGAAGCCCCTTTTGCAGAAGGTCACATTTGGGCCTGATTGAAGCACTGTAGGTATGACTCAGAAAAGACTATGTTTTTCTATCACTATCCAAATTGCGTAATCCAAGATTGGTACATGCTTTAATGATTATCTTTCAAATTCTAAGAATTGCTCAAGTTGTACATACGGATATATTATACCCACATGGGAGTTTCGTAGGGTTGGGTTATTTCTCACTTTCCTAATAACAGCTTGAAAGGAAAAGAAAGATAATCACCATTCTGCCTTTTCTTGATTTTTCAATCGTTTTTCAATTGACTTCTTTGATACCTTCTTTTCCAATCTCCCATCTTTTGACATCCTACGTACTGTAAATATGATTTCCATATCTCAATCCTCCGATGATAACTCGCATATTCTTACATCGTTGAACAGCATCACCGTTTGTTTTAGGTCCCTTTTTTCTCAGACTCAGAAGGAGCATATTAAGCAGCTTTGACTGTATTTGTTGATTGTTAGACCTGTGTCTTGTATACGCTCATACATGACACTGTTAAAGAGACGTAACAATTGGGGAAATGCGCTGCAAGCCAATTGAAATGATTAGCGAATACGCTCAGAAATTAACGAACATAGCCCGCAGCCGCAGTCCATTGATACGACGGTCGTAACCTTTCGGTTTGTGTTGGTCTTTTTGCTGGATCTGCCCGACTCAAAGTGAACGTTTTTAAGCGATAGCCGAAAATTTATACCAAAGTTGGCTCGATTAATGAAAAAGGTGGCTAAATTCACCAATTTTTACTGAAAAACCACATTATTTCCTCTCGGGCGACAAATTTGCTTTGAGGGGTGTCACACCCTCCTCACACCCCGCTAGTCAAGGCAGTGATTGGTACGTTGCAAATTGAATACGTACGTCGTATATAACTATGATTACGATTAATGAATTTTCACTATCATTCAACAGCTATTTTCTACTGGTGTAGAAAAAGCACTACACTCAAGGTCAGCAGAATTGCATTTTACCTGCTGTCCAGATCTTCTAACAATTCCGAATTATGCGACTTGGTCTTTAGCTGCATTATCGCTGTTGTCAAGGATATTGTATTTGTCATTGCTGCAAACTGGTTGTATGCATACATTACGTATGGCTGCAGTTCGAGCGCTTTCTGATGTCGCTCCTATACAGTATATCGCACTCATCTTCGTGGTGTCTGCTGGGATGGGAAATATGGCATTCAGAAGTGGTGCGGTGATTGGTCCAAGTTTGCTTCTGATTTTCATAGTTGATCATCCAGTTTTTCTGATTGTTATAAGTCTGAATGGTTGCACTTGCGCAATGCTCATTTTTCTATTGAGAACTGCAGTACATCAAATCAAAATATGATGATCACAAGAATTTGAAACCACAGCATAATAGAATAAGATTCAGAACGTTCCAAAGTCAAAGCAACCACAGATGTTTCTCCACGTGTAAATATATCATCGTTGTTTCGTTGGTTAATTAGACAATGTGATGGAAGTAATTAACCTTTGTTCAGGGAAGCAAGGATAACTGCATTTAACTGCATTTGAGTTGCAATACATTAAAAAGTACACAATAGTAAGTACAAGTAACTGTAAGTACAAGTCAAAAATGAGGCAAGGCGTTTCGTGTTCGGTGTTTTTGAGTTATACTTATACTTCGCTCTCCAGTATAATGGATTGAGCACTTTTACCGTATGTGTTATAAACCATACAATAATAATTATCACCCATGGTATTATTATTATTATTATTATTATTTATTATTATTATTACTAATAAACATACTATAAAGTATGTTCATGAAGGATATTTGTTGATGTAGAATGGATAATGAATACTTGGGAAAATAATTGAGTGATCGTTAACCAATTACACAGATAACGTTGAAGTAGACATGAAGACAGAAAACAAATATGGCCTGTTAAAGCTTGCTTGACCAAGACCAAAAGTATGCAGAATCGTTCCATTTGTTCTCCTCCAGTATTTAAATCAATAGCGTTCACCTTATTGGGTGAAAAGTGTACTATATTGGTCATTTAGTCATGAATCCGACTATTGTTGCATGCAGTGTTAAGTTTATTAGATCCCTGCTTTGTACGTACGTGCACCCGTAGCGTAAAATCAATCAAAGCGTGAGATTTTATAGATTTTAACTCAATGGTTTCTACTTATTCTTAATCTTTCACAAAGAAATTACAACAATATCAATTTTCAACAACAAAGCAAGTCAGTATCAGAAGGCGTTCATTTGGAAAACTCAAAGTCTGAAGACTTTACTAGTCAATAATGGCGGACGGAGCAGAACATGTTAAAAGTAAAACACTACATGTACAACTCACGAAAAACAGTAATAGTAACCGTGTTTACACGCTAGATGAATTACTTGATCATCTTGGTTATGGAAGGTTTCAGAATTACATCTTGCTGTTGTGTAGTGCATTTTTCTTTGTCGAAGGAATGCAAATCACTGCACTCAGTATTATTTCACCAGCAATACAGTGTGAATTCTATCTAAGAAACGCTGAAGTTGCTAATTTAAATAATGTCTTTATGGTAGGAATGGCAATATGTTCTCCGCTATTTGGACTTCTTTCTGATCACTTTGGAAGGAGAAATAGCTTATTACTCTCAGCATTTATCATTCTGTATGCCACAGCGCTCGCTCCATTTTCCACAGATTTTAATTGGATTTTACTATTTCAGTTTTTAATCGGTTGTGCGTTAGGAGGCCAGTTTCAAGTTCTTGCCATTGTGGCTGAATTTTTACAGCCAAGCAAAAGGCATTATATCACTTATATCATCGTCTTTTGGGGTGTAGGATCGTTTGCTTGCTCTCTCGTTGCCATGCTGTTGTTAAGCAAAATCGGATGGAGATGGTTGATATTGGTAATCGCAGCTCCTTCAATGATTGGTGTAATTACAAGTTGGAAACTATCGAAAAGTCCAAAGTACTGTGCTGTGTCTGGTGATGTTGATGGTTTGAAAAAGGTGTTGCATAAAATTGCCAAAATGAATAAGAAGCAACTTCCAGATGGGGTACTTGCAATATCACTATCTGACCATACAAAGCGTGGTAATATTCTGGAATTGTTCAACCGAGAAAACAGATTCAAGACTGTTCTTCTTTTAATTTCTTTTTTCACATTCGCAATAACTTATTACAGCTCATTATTTTTACCAACTATAGGCTTGGAAGAATCTGTGAACGGAAAACAGAAGGTTAATTCACTAGTGGTACAATGCAAGCGTTGCCATTCATTCAACATAGAGGAATATTACGCAATCCTTCTTTCGTCAATAGGTGACATCTTGGGTTTGATACTTGCCTGTTTAATTGCTTCAATTACAAGAAGTACGTTACCTATAGCTGCATTAGCGCTATTAGCAAGTATACTGTATTTGTCATTGCTGCAAACTGGTTTTATGTATACATTGCGCATGGCTGTTGTACGATCGTTTTCTGATGCCGCTATTATACTGCTATTTACTGTATTACCCGCAATATATCGCACACATCTTCGTGGTGTGTCTGCTGGAATGGCAAGTATGGCATTCAGAAGTGGTGCGGTGATTGGTCCAAGTTTGCTTCAGATTTTCGTAGTTGATCATCCAGTTTCTGTGATTGTCATGATAAGTCTTAACGGCTGCATATGCGCAATGCTGATTGTTCTATTAAGAACTACTTCATCAGATCAATATGTTAATGAAGAATAATTTTGTGCTTTTAATTATATAATCAATTCGAGGACGTTTCCCGTGAAGTATTCTTTTTAGATAATAGCTATAGCGAGATTTGAACTAGTTGTGTTTTCAATTGAATTTTTTCAATTTTTTTTATAGCAAACATCAGCGCTGTTCACATTGATTATCTCGTTGCTCCATTCACGTGACAGTATTAGAATTATTTACCATTTTGTAGCTCTAACTGTGGTTACAAGTCGAGATCTTTCATCGCTGCATAACATCTAAGAACTCGCATAAAAATTCCAAATTTTTGGAATAGGAATTACCCAACAATGATTTCATATAAAAGGGTCCTATATAGACTTTGACAATCATTTGCTTGCCTAATGATTAAATCGCAACAATGACATCCTAAAGGGTGGAGCTCGAAACGAAGTGAAGATCTGAATTAACTAGTCATAAACCATCACCGTGTTTGTAGGCATTTTACTTAACTATCCATAATAAATTGAAATAGTGTATGTGAAGAAGGAAAGGACTCTCACTTTTATTATCAATCAAAGCGTATTTGACATAGTTGATCCCCGAAAAAGTTCCCTTGTTAAGTATCTGTCCCCGTTGCTTCTCTGGGTACGGTCTGACTAAAAATGTTTACGTAGATTTGTGCATCGTTTTGGACATCAAATCTTATTGGAGAAGTAAGGGTGATAATGAATTCAATCTCATTTTAGTGTATAGCAGAATCGAAATTTTTACGTGGTCCTTCTAACTATTACATTTCCAGAATATTTAAAGGACTTTATAGACGCTTGATTGACCATTGCTGACGTGCTTGCCAAGTACACAGCTGCAATGTCTATACCAATGTGCTAATAAAAGTATTGGGAAGTAAAGTAAACATGATTTGCTTCCCAAAAGTCAGATTGAAATCTATAAACAAAACACCAACGTGACAAAAAATCAAGTTGCAGATATTTTGCTACATAATATAAACAGATTAATTGTATCTTATCATCTGTTTAATCACAAGTAATAAATGCGACATATGTGCACGTTTTGTGCTGATTTTTTGCGTTTAAAATAATAGCTATGGTATAATTAGTTTATTTTTCACATATAACATAATTTTCTCTTATTTTGTAGCGATATTTAGGGTTAATAAATGTGTCTTTTTTAAGATTTTAAAATTATCCAAATTACAAGCTAGTTTGATCTTGCGTGGCAGACGATTCTAATCACAAACGCCAGTAGCTTGGAAAGAGCAAAGAGCGTTGATGATGCTTACCAACAAAGAAATTCTGACAGGAAAATGAGCGTGTTCGTGTGTCAAGAAAGATAGAGAGAGAGCTGCTGTTGGAGTAGGGTTGAAGCCATTTTGTTCCGAAATCTGTTCATCTATACGAGGCGATTGTAGGTTATGCGTTTTCTTACTGCGAGCCATTCCAGTTGTATGCGTGTATCTTACAGGCTGGAGTCAAGTAATGGCATCCCAGTATCATCATTAATGTTCTATTTTGAAACCTTTGGAGGCGAGTCTGTAACCTCTGGCTACATGTTCCCCACACAGTGCAACAATAATCAAGATATGGCAAAATAAGGACATTGTGTAAAATTATTTTGCTATGTTTGGTAAAAAATATATAGGCCTTCGTTTTCTCCTTACGTACCTCTCGTGTGCCATGAGATCATAGTTCACGGCAAGTGTTAACTATTTGTTTAATAGTTTATAGTAAGAAAACCACGGAAAAGAAGTGAAGGTGCGTACGCACGTGCGCATGAAACTAAACAGCCGCTCTATTCAATCGTTGCTCTCACCTGTTTTTGTTTTAGACGATCTCTTTCACTGAATGGGTATGTTGGCGCATTGATTAAAGTTGAGAATACGCGCTCGTGTCCAGAACTATAATCAAGAGTCGGAGCAATAAAACTCACTGTTATATTTTCCTTAATAATAATGATTTAAATTGAAACGGCGGTTTCCCCAAACAGATTAACACATTAAATGTATACAAATGAAATTAAGTATAAACCCCATAAACTCGATCAATATACGTCGAAATATGTAATAAGTATCTACCACTGACACTGAAAACCACTGACAACCAACAAATACAATAACATTCCTCATTCAGCAGAGGTTAACTTACAAATGACATGTTTTAAGTTTTGCTAAACATGATTACAGAAATAGGGCGTTGTCACGTAACGACACCCGTCCTGTGCAAATACCGTTGAATATTGATAAAAGCGTATTCTTAAAGATCAGCCTCTTTATCAATTGTGGCTGTTAAATCGATAGGAATTTGCTACGAATGGCTGCCCAATAAAAGAATGTCAAACCACCTCAAGTGTAATACAACAACGCGTTATAACCAAGGATTTCAAGTGGAACAAATTTAATTCGAATAATTTACTGTTGGTAGTGATGGCCGACCTTAAAACGCAAGTAAAAAGTGGGGTACTACATGTACAACTAAGTAAGATTTACAAAAACAGTCGTGTTCATACGTTGGATGATTTGTATAGTTGCCTTGGTCATGGCAGATTTCAAAATCTCGCCTTACTGTTTTGTGGTGCGTTTTTGCTTGTCGA
>JANVCG010025010.1:0-12189 GCA_025505365.1 Haliclystus inabai | reverse complement strand
ATTACAGGCAAACAAAGGAAAATATTTATAAATGTATATTTCGCTGACATGCAGCCTAATAAGAATGATTGCATTTGATTGTTTTTAAATTGAGAAAAATATTTTACTGAAACTACATGCTCTGGTAAAGAGTTCTAAAATGGAATTACACGAAAGAAAAACGAATTAGATACAGTGTTGTTAACAGCTACAGGGCGGGGAGCTATTTGCATCGGATGACTATGAAGAATACAAGACAGAGTTTTTGAAAGAAGTTGTAACACAAGTACAGGAATGTCAACAAGTTAATGTATTATTTTGAACACCATGAGGACTCCGCTTAAGATCATTCAATTTGTTCATTACGGAGCGTGCATTGATAGAGCAGAGCAACATTTTGAAAATTTCTAATTGTTTCTCTGATTGTGCTATTGGAAATTCAGCACTACAGGGTTTGGTTTAGCTCTAACAACAGACCAATTGCTTACGTCACCACATCTGTTAACGTAGAATCGATCTACATGGGAGATGTTGTCATTTTTTGCGTTCATTGATGTTTAGACATAGCTCAAATGTCATCTTCAGAAGAATTATTAAAAGAATTATTGAATACAAAATTGCTTGACTTGAATGCCTACTAGAATTTGATATGTAGGCTAGGCCTACTATTATAAAGTTTCAAGTGAAAGTGCAAAAATGGATGTTAGACTATTGAACAAAACATAAAAGCAAAAAACAATACCTATTCAGCAAGCCTATTTGAGCTCAAATCAGCAAGTTAGGGTTTGGACGCATTTGCTGAAACTTGTCAAAAATCTCAAAATACCGCATAACGGCTCTTTTGTCGCTTATGACTTCATTCCAAAACTAATCTGATCGCAACAAAGTAGATTCCTTTGAGAGGAAGTGCACCTGCTGTTCTTTTTTTTAAGAAAACAAAAAATAATGATTACACAATTGCTTTTAAAGATTATATCTTGGCGATAGGGTAATGACAGATTTGGAAAGAAAAAAACTTTTTTATCTGTAGGCTACATGTTATTTTTGTGTTTTGCATAGCAAGACTCCTTCCTAGATCCAAAAATCATCTCAAAGGTGGAATTTTGATATCCCAAATTTCGAGCTGAAATAAAATAATGAAAATGAAAATGTTATGTAGTATTTTTGTAATATTTATTTTTGTAATATTTTAGATGAGAAATGGTATTATAGAACCATTTTGTTTTTGAATTGGACCTGAACTCAATTCATAACTTTGTCTATTGCACATTACGATATGTGATGTCTTATCTACCTGCATCTTTGTATAGTATTATTTGCTAGTATTTTGAATGCTATACTGTATACCAACATTTTGTCAGCCTTCTTGAAAATCTAAGAATAGATTGAAGGTAAACATCAGTACTTAAACTGAATGTTGTAATTGCGTAAGAATAAAAATTGCAGTCATATGCATGTCCAAACTACCAGTAGATCTTATAATGTATGTTAGTTAGTATTCAGTTATCTGAAGGTGACATACAGCTTGTGACTGGAATTCAGCCAAATGTGTAGTCCTATCTTGCTTATCTTGACTCTAATGAGGAATGATAACGGGAATGAGAAATTACTGTTACAACCTAAAGAGAATGAAGAATTTAAATTCTGAAAGATCTTTACGTTGGACATTCGACAAAAAGTGTGATTTGGTCATCTTGATTTGAGTTTTTGTTTTGATACATGTTTTTTGGGACTGAATACACAAGCGAATAGCGTATTATTGATTTTCCGCAACATTTGGAGTGCCGTAAAGTATAAATCATTATAAGTTGCAAAAACAAAATAACGGAACAGAAATCTACGATTTGAGTTGACGGGAAATTGTAATTTCTAGAAATATTCAACATGAATCAAAATTGATACCCCTCGGAACCACCCCCCCCCCATCTACCAACTTTTACTGTGATTTCAGTCTTGACCGATGTATTCCTTAATTCTAGCCACATTCCGTTCGAAGTGTATTTTCCACTAATATAACCTAGTCTACTACGATACAGAAGAAGTGAGCTGGATCCGAAAAGATCTACACATTTTGCTTAGATGGGGATCATGATCCTGGATATACTTCGCCGGTCCCAAAATAAATTTGCAATGCAGCATCAAACATTGTCAATCACACAAAATAAAATTCTCCAGTCGAGAAATCCTAAACGCTAAATTCAAGTGTTACTGAATTATTTGCATCACAGAAGCAATGCAATATTCTGCATTCAATTTGCAATTTTGTTCATTTTTCTAGGTCTTGATTTATTCCAGATCCTCAAAATTATTAGTTTTTGGGACCCTGACCAGGCCTCAGATCCATATTGTTCAGATTCGGATCTTTAAAATGAAACATCCGCTACCCCTGCAAAACAGATCATAATATTGTATAACTGTTTCCAAATCCCAGAGAAGCCATTCTCAATGCTTTGGTTTACTAAGCTTTACACTTACTTCACCATCGGTAGAGGAATTCTGTTATTCTCAACCAAATTCAAAAAAAAATCCAAAGTATATTTTTCAATTTGATAAGTCTTAGTTGATAATAATCTATAATAGTTTAAAAATTAAAAAAAAAATGTTCTCAATGTTTACAGTTTACTATAAGCCTTACGTAAACTTTATGATATTAATTGAGGCACCAAAAGGTGTCAATTATCAAGCATTTGAACACATTGAGTAATTTGAGAATTCCTTATGTTGAATGTGAATAAACCTGTTGTAATAATGTTTCAGCCTGCATGCACTGCAGTTGACCTTGAAAATCAGGTAGGCCTACAATTTGAAAGGATGAAAGGTGTTTTTTTTTGTCAAGATGATGATGATACTACAGAAACTTTGATTTGACTGCTTATCAAAAGGTAAACCAGGCGAGATTAAGTGCAAAGAGATACAGAACCATGTCTTATAATAATGTTTAAAAGTTTATGGAGATCGGTTACATTCAAGAAGTGAATGCTGAATTATCATGCAGCAAAGATCAGACTTCGGAATTCGACCTTATGGGAAGCTATGCTAAATGGCATAGAAGTGCTTGCGGCAAGTACAATAAAGAGGAATTGTAGAGGGCTAAAAAGCGTTAGCTCAACAATGAGATTTCAACCTTGGAATCAACCTTTGATGCCAAGAAAAGGAAATCGCTCTATTGGATTTTACTTGCTTGGTGAATAAGGGCCTAATTAACCGAAGCTAGGATCTTTAACATTTTTGCCTTGGTAAGAAAGACGCTGGAGAGAACCACTAAACGTCCTGTGCTAAAGACTTTGATGATAAAGTGTTGCTTGGCAAGCTAGACTGAGTTGACATAATTATATTACAATGGAAACTGCATATCACCATTGCTGTATTTATAGCTACCTAAGTTAAAAATGGTCTGGTAATTATATCATATTGTGATTTCCGGTTGTTCTGATCGCTAATATTTATTTATAGAGGTTTTACTTGAAAAAAAATGAACAAGTCCAAAAACTGGCTTTTGACAAAAAGTTGTAAAAGTTGACCTAGGTCACTTAGTAGTAAGGGGGTGTTTATATGAGTCGGGCTAGCCCGTCCGGATGGGATGACACCTTTCAAAGGAATCGCCGCCAACTGAACATATATAGATGACTGAGAGCCATATCCTTTCTTATGCTGTAATAAACCTCTAGAACCTAAATGAATCTGAAAGATGTAAAACTTCTCCATGCAAACAGACAGCAAAAAAAGTCTGTCTCATCACTTTGCCTGGCTGGCCCACCCCATGTGAACAGCACCTAAACAGACTCATTCTATATGTAGACTTAATACTTTGAATGAAAGTTTTCCGATTATTTAGTGTATGTATATATATCTGTGTATTTATTGATAACATATGGTGATTTCAAGTTGCTCTTATTGCTAATATTCATTTTATAGAGGTTTTAGTTAGAAAAAGTGAAAATGTCAGAAAACCGGCTCTCAACATCTCTCGACCAAATAGCCATATTCTACTTAGCTTTGCCGAAGTACTCCGTTCTATGAATAAACATGATATTTTTGAATGAAATCTTTTTAATCATTTAGCAATTATGATTTGAAAATATTGAGATTTCAAGTGTTCTTATGGCTAATATTAATTTTACAGGAGTTTTAGTTGGAAATAGTAAAATTTTGAAAAAGCCAGTATTTGACAAAATATGCAAAGTTGACCTAGGTTACTATTCTTGTTCTATAAATACATTTCATAGTTTTGAATAAAAATGCTTTGATCCTTTGATATATATGTTGGTTCAAGTTGTTAGTCTTTAGCTAATATTCATTTTACAGAAGATTTACTTGGAAAATGTGAAAAAGTCAGAAAACTGACTTTCTACCAATTTTTGCCGTATTGTACCTAGCTTTACAAAAGTGGCTCGTTCTATAAATAGACTTTATATTTTTAAATTGAATATTATTCGATCATTAAGTATATATATTTATTGATAACATATTTCAATTTACGGTTGTTTTGGTGTCTAATACTTATTTTACAGAGGCTTTAGTTTGTAACAGTCACAGCCGTAACTTACCGGTTTATATTGGTGGGGTTCTACTGGATCTGCATGACAAAAAGAAAACTTTTCCAGACATTGCCCGAAAATTAGTAATGAAATTAGCTTAATTACATTAAAAAGTGGATAAATTGACCCATTTTTACCGACAAAAGCACGTTTTTTTCGTCAAAAATGCCCGAAATTAAGCTGAAAATTTTTCTTTGGGGGGTGTCGAACCCCTACACCCCCCGGTAGTTACGGCCGTGGTAACAGTTGTTACAAACTAAGTCAATTGTTTTGACAATATGGATGGGTATCTGGTGATAATTTAGGCTTCATTCTAAGTAATAATTTGAATCTTTCGTCACCGTTGTGAGCTGAACAGGGCGAAGATGTCAGCCCTCTTTTTCCTCTAAAGAATCACTTCATACTCTTCGCAACCCAGGTTACATGTGTTTTCCTTGTAATTGTAAAAAAGATAGGTAATCTGTATTTAAAATGGACGACAAAAGGAACAAGATATGACTGACTAGAACATAATCACGTAATTAATGCAAGCATATGTTCATTTCCGTCATCTCGCTTTGATGTAGCCTTAAAAACAGTGGTGAGTTGCCCAGCAGAGCGCCTTACCGTGCGAAAAAGTGACCGGAAAAACAAAAACATTATTGCTCTAATTTTGGCCCGTTCCACGCTTCATAGCTGTTGCTAGTAGCGTCGCTGCTTTGTAATTGTTCTTATAATCGTAATTATATGGAGCAACAGCAGACAAAAATACTAACAAACAACAGGTTGTGAATTTTGTGCTGCGAGAAAGACCAATTTACATTTTTTTCGCATAAATTAAGATAAAAAAGTGAGTAGAATCAGCAAACAAAACAAACCAGACTGACAGGGCATACAAAGGCGAAGAATAGAAGTTTTGACAGATCAAGGTGAATGACATTAAACGACGGAAGCGATCAGAAACGTGAAAATGAAAGTATCTAGAGGCAACTGGACGACATTTCTAGATTGAAACATCAATAACCCATCCATTTTTATCAATTTCAAAAATACTTTGACGGATAAATATGTACCTAGTCTTGATATTCACTCTAAAGCATGATAAGAGAAGTTGAGTGTACCTCTTTATTGATAGGCTACATGCATTAAAGACTAAGTTTCAACTTTCAAAAGATTTGTTCTGTCATTCTAAACCTAAATTATTAGCCGATGGATTGACCTATCTTGCTACAAAGAAAGTTTGAAAAAGTTACTTTATACTTTGATCCAATCTACAGAATGTGTGTGCAGCCCCAATGAGGATCTTTCGTTTATTTATTTATTTATTTTAGTTTTCTCTATCAAATCATAAGAACAAGCTGTCACAAAATAAATTTGGAAACTATTTTATCCCATAATCTTACTATAAATACTGAAAAAGTTTTATACGGTTTCATTAAATATTGCCCGCTTGCGCGGGTGCGGATGGATTGCACTCAAAATACGCGGGAAAGATCTTCCCCACGCAATACATAAAACTAAACGGAAAAAGACAAAGTGTACTCCGGAATTAGGCCTACAACAGTCTAGTAGGGGAGGAAGGGTTAAACTGAAGGGAAGAAAAATCTTGAAAATTTGGTATTACTCTGGCAGTAAATTACTTAGGGAATTGATCAAAAAATTGACCATAAATTTTTCAATTACGAATAAAATCTAAAGTAATTCAAAATGTCTAACCTCAAGTGCTCAATTCCATCGATGTCTTTTAGCTGATTACATGATAGGTTCAGTACTTTTACATTCACAATTGATGACAGACCCGTCAAGGCTGAGATTGAGTTTGAAGAGACATCTAAAAAGGTTAAATTGGCAAGAGCACCAAAGCACGTTAAATCTTGTAACTTATTGCTATGGAGATTAATAAGCCAGATATCTGGGTCCACGTAAACTTCTTCCAAGTTTTCAATATTACAATCAATAAGTGATAGCTCTCTAAAACTCGTAGTCAACGGCATGAAATCATTTAAATAACACGTCCAAGACTTTGAACCTTCCCGCCATCGCTATCATGGACAATTGGACATGAAAATGAATCGCGTTCACCAAATCCGAAATAAAAAACGTAATACGCATGCGCATTCGTTGTTAATTTGATTGGTTTGTTAGCCAGGAGGAGGGACATCAGAATAACGCGTAAAACGTTCTCGCAACAGTTTGGTCTGTTACGCAGGCTAGGATCGGTTTGAAATCCTCGGAGAGTTTTGAAATGCACATTAACTTGGTCAAAACTCCGCAAACCCACAGAGAGAGTTATAAAACCCAGGGACTATAAAAAGGTTTCCTTTCAGTGTATAAATTCAGGACAATTACGCTTAAACGAGACTAACTATATTATCTCCAATGATTGCTTCAAAATCGTAATAATCTCGAATCCCCATCTTTTTAAGTATATACATTTCTTAGAGAAGGTCCAGCGAAATTTTACAAGGCGAATAAACTATTTCAGAGTCGACCATCCATGCTATCAAACAGATACATAACGTCTTAAAGCATACAAATTGGAAACGCTAGAGAGTCAAAGAGTTAAACCCGATCAAATATTCATGTAAAGGCCGTGCTTTGTCAAATGTCAATTGATTACGTTTTGGCCATTTCTGCTGATTTCATCGAGCCAATTTCAATTATGGCAACTATATCTCTTGGTAGGAAAGGAAATAAAGATAAACAAAATGGAAATAAAGAAAAAGCCAGGTTTTTAAGTCAGCATTTCGTTTCATCATCATCATCATCATCATCATCATCATCGTATCGTACTCTATGCTAGCGCTTTTGGGGGTGATTCTATTTGGCACACAGAAAGCAATCCAATAGAAACGGTGCAGAGAGACATCAAGTGCAAAATACTATGTGATAGACGTAAAAATAAATATGATAAAATTACTCCTAAGAATGATAAATTCAAAAAACAAATCTCTCCTGCTCAAGACATTTAGTGAACAAGTCCTAGAGAAATCATCCAGTTGATGGTTAGGAAAGGTTCAGAACCATTTGAAAGAATTTGGAATAAGCTTGCGACTATTAATCTCAAAAGAAACGAACACGAAATACACCTAATAAAATTAATTAACGCAATAAAAAACCAATTAATTGACAAATATCACCTTGAATTTGAACAAGCACATTTAGATAACAACATATTAGCTCAATCAAATCAATTAAAATTTTACAATGCGAGTTCGAGAATTATTTGCTTCTACCAAACAAGAAAACAAAGATAGCGATAACGCAGATCAGAATCAGTGCCCACAAGCTTGGAGTGCAGACCGGTCGATATTCTAACGTTCCCTACAATGAAAGGTTTTGCCCCTATTGAGATACAGATTACATTGATGATGAGATGCATTTGCTATTTTCCTGTACAATTAATAATGATCTGAGACTAGCATTTTTTGAAGACTTAGAGAAATCGCATCGCAATTTCAAAACAATGTCAGATGCGAATAGAGTGCAACTGTTATTCTCCCAGTCATCATTGCAAGTTAGCAGACTTTTGGGAACATTCGTCTTAGAAGCCGGATAAAGAAAAAGGAATTAAGTAAAAAGCCAGGCTTTAAGTAAGAATTTCTGTGAGGCAGAGATCCTGTGAAGTGACATTGGACCACTGCTAGTAGACCTCGGTTTCGCAGTATACGTAGAGGCGATCTAGATGTTTTCACACACAATTCCCCCCAATTCCAATTTACTAGTCCCCTGTTGACCTTCAGCATGATTTGTTCAATTTGATTAGTGAAATTGGAACAGTTATCAATATTCATGAAAAGAAAATGCATTATTTTTAATTCATCAATTTTATTATTATTTACTGCAATGTTCGAATCATGTTTACTTGTTGATTTCGTACCTATGAGCATACACGCGTTGGCTACATTTAGTGGAGCATGCTTTAGTTGTATAAGTTTAATTTGAATAATTGTACATGTCAGATACACCAAAGAGATCAGTAATGCTAACATTTCTCCATCCGAGAGGCAAATATCTTGATCTTGCACACTTGACAATGAGGTTGCTTGGCACGTTGAACGACGCTTCTTTATGGTATGAATCTAAATAAAAACAGACAAACAAAAGTGGAATTATCATACGAATTTGAGAGACAAGAAATCAATCAGCCTGAGCAGTGATTCAAAGTATGACTTCCATTTGGAAGACATGTTGTCACTTACAGAAGGAAAATATGATCTAGTTCACCCGTTTTAGAAGTTAGTGTCAAGACTACTTACCTCGGTTCGATCCGAAATGAGCAACGACTGTGTCCAATAACTGCAATACTCTATTGGTGGCAGCAAGCGATGATTCCTGTTCCACTTGACCTAGCATAATTTCGTTGGCAGTCTCTATGGGATGGAACGTGCGTTGCCCTTGCTGATCGGCTGCGTTTACCATGATCCTTGACACCTCTTCATCACACATGACATCATTATTGTTATCAGTGTTTCTGACTATCTTACTTGCCACTGATTGGTTGAATTGCGGTGGGTCAAGTAGATGTGTAACGCTTTCTTTAAAGCGTTCTCCTTCAGCTATTTCATTCTCCACTTCTCTCAACAATAGGTTGATATCAAATTCACCGTTGTCTTGATAAAAACGTCCACTTCTATCATAATTTTTACTCCTGCTCATATGAGCTAAAGCACGACTAGCCATCATTCCTAAATCTACCTGTCCAATTAAAACGTACTACGGGAACGACGGAGCTAGAAAAGCAAAGATCGATGGCAGTCGGCGATTATGACGTGAAGCAATTCCATTCACCATGGGAACCAAATTGTCACGTGTTCATTCCGTTTATTCTTACTCTTTAGATTATAAACAAGGTTTCACACCCTGGAATTCCATAAAGTAAGTTAAAACTCAGTAGAGGATGTATGTATGTATGTATTTTAATTCGTCAACGCAAATGGTTAATACAGGCATATATAGGTGCTATGTTACAATAGTTAACACACTGACATATTGCCCTATAATAATTAATTAAAAATTCCAATTCGATAAGTGAATAGATCAAGTAAAAACAGTACAAAATTCAGTCAAGTTGATTTTAGCTAACAGATTTTTAAAGCTATGCAAATTTTTTATAGAGACAATAGACTCTGATAGTTTGTTCCAGACAGAAACTGTCCTATAACAAAATTAATGCTTCGTGAAATCACATTTTGGTGTCAGTAATGGAGATATTTTCATATTGTGAGACCTTGACGGATATTTCGCTGAAGATTTCTTGTAAAATAATGCCACATCTATATCATCTGAGTCATTAAGAATTTTGTAGACAATAACTATGTCATTGAAAACTCGGCGAGATTTTAATGTTGCTAGGTTGAGCTTTTGCAAACGATCTTCATAGCTATTGTAATTGATGCCTGAACGTTTACAGACAATGCAGGTAAATTTACGCTGAACGTTTTCGATGATGTTTATGTCTTTGACGAAGTAAGGGGTCCAAACAGGAGTATCAGATTCCATAATCGGATGAACATAAGTTTTATATGCCTGGACGAGCATATTTGGATTTCTAACAGAAAATATTTTTAATAACAGAAAAATTTTAGATGCTGCTAAGGCTGCTATTTTCGAGCAGTGAGCTGACCGTTTTCCATCTGAAGTAAATGCAGTCCCCAAATCACACATGTTCTGGTTGTAGATAATAACCCATCTGATAAATAATAATTTACTTCAGGGATTTTCAAATTTCCAAATGAGAATACTTTGCACTTGTGTGTTGCTACGGTCATTTGCCACTTGGTACTCCATTGGTCAAACTGATTGAGAGTCTGGCATAGTGAAGCAGAATATGCGGTATCTCTTGCGTTGGAAAATTTTGCGTCATCAGCAAATAGCTTCAGATCGCATGACGGTACGACACAAGAGGAAACATCGTTAACATAAATTTAAAAAAGTAATGGTCCTAAAACGGAACCTTGTGGGACTCCACTTGTGATAGGTAAACTGGAAGATAATTTGTCTCTAACACAAACAACTTGCGTGCGATTTGTTAGAAGACATTCAATCCATTTGAGAAGCTCGTGACGAATTCCATATGCATGCAACTTTGTAATGAGTTTTTCATGCGAAACAGGGTCAAACGCTTTACGAAAGTCAATGTAAACGGTGTCTATTCTTTTTCTATCATTCACGTCAGAAATCCATGTCGCCAAAAATGATAAGAGCTGTGTGCAAGTTGAGCGTCTTGATAAAAAAAACCAAATTGATCTTTTGATAGCAAATTTAAATCCAAAAGATGTGACATAATGTCTTTATAAGTAGCTGATTCCATAACCTTGCATGAAATGCATGTCAATGAAATGGGACGATAATTTTCTTTATGACTAGCTTTACCTTGCTTGAATATAGGTGCAACAATACCTGTTTTTCAAATAGAAGGCACAGTTCCAGAAGATAACGAGATCTCATAAAGTAGACAAAATGGAAGTGCAATTTCTTCAGCAATAGATTTCATAAATAAGGATGGATAGCCATCCGGGGAACGTGATGTTTTAGAGGGTAACTTTTTAAGTGCAGTAACTACCTTAACGTATATGAGAAGTTAATGAAATTGATGGTATTATTGTCATCAACAAGACTTTCGAATGGAACATTTTTACCGTCGTCTTTAGTAAACACAGAGGAGAAATAATCATTTACTAGGCTTGCTTTATCTTCGTCATCATCAATAAAAGTACCAACTTCTGACGAAAGTGACGGTATAGAAGGTGCTGTGTTAAGTTTGTCGTTAGCAAAGGAATAAAACTTTTTTAAAGATTTGTCATCGAGTAAATTATTTTGTATTTGACGATTAAAGTCTTTTACAGCTCGGTCATAATTCGTTGAATGTGTTTTGTATTGCGTTAGGGACATGTGTCCATTTTCATATTTTTGGCACGCATGAAGCTTGGCAATAGCAAGACGATTTACATGTTTAGGGTATTTTCGTTTCCTGCTGCGATAAGCTGAGTGTGGAACAAAATTGGTAATACAAAAATCAAGTTCATTGCATATTCTCGACCAATATCATTTTTACAGTCAGTGTGTAAGACAGTCCAACAATAGAGAGGTAGCTACATATTCCAGTATAGTCAGCTTTCCTATAGTTTGGTTTTACACTTGGTTTTAGCTTTGCTGTGGGTGGAAAATAGACTTTGAATTGGATTGCATCGTGATCACATGTAGATGCCAATGGGCTAGCGATATCGATATCTGGTATTTTGAGTGGGGCGTTACATAGTAATAGGTCTAATGTAGTTGATTCTCTAGTAGCTTCCATTATGAGTTGAGAAAAGTTATTTAAAGTAACACGAAATAAAAATTCATCGTGACATTTGTCACCGTGGCTCCTTGGTATAGACCAATTGATGTTCGGATAGTTGAAATCACCAACGATGATGATACATGGGTAATGAATGGCATACTGAAGTACAGATAGCGATAAAATTGCAAAGTTCTTAAATTTTTAATGGGCTTTTGGAACGAGCAGGGGAATTGTAAATGCAAATAAAACGATATTTTGTCGTTTTGTTTTTAACATCAATTATAACTGCTAACATTAACACGTAGGGGTTAAAATTAGGAGGCAGTTGCTCTTGTTTTAATATACGGTTGATCCGTGCTTCATACGCAAATTTGAAGATTGAATTATCCATTCAGAAATATTGTTAAT
>JANVCG010025009.1:0-27375 GCA_025505365.1 Haliclystus inabai | reverse complement strand
GATGCACGGTTTGGCTTCCTGAGTGTCTCACAACTTCACAAGTGCAGGTAAAACTCGATGAAGCACGCCACAAACGTGCACCAACGCTTTTCCAAAATGAATTATTAAAAACAAGGTGTTTATTTCCTGATTTTTTTAATTTTCTCAACAATACCGTCAACTAATTGACAACAAATCTTTGAAGATGAATCCATCCAGTCACATTCATGTTTTTTACAATCACGTGATTATCGGTAACCAAATATCCGTGATCAAAAACCGTGATGTTCAATTTTTGCCTTGAATATATATTTTTTGAAAGTTTGCAGAAAGTGACAAATGGGAAATTACGTCAAGTAGAAGAACAATTTAGATACTACTGTAATAGGTAAATAGCAGCCGTGAAGCAATTTTAACTCTGTAGATTAAAATTATTTAGCTTATCGGAGAGTTGAATGAATATGAAGAGGTTTGACTATTATCATTGTCAATCAACATCTACGGAACTGATTATGGAGTTGCCAAATTAACTTTTGGATCACTGTTAGGCACAAATTAGTAGTTTGAGTTTAAAGGCTACTTCAAATCTTTACTGTTTTTAAGAATCTTCCAGTAAAGTTCAGAATCTCACATTTTTGCTAACGAATTTATTTGTTTTGTTTTTGCATCACAATGATTCATAATTTCTGTGACCTCAACATGAAAAGCGTGCAGGCTAAACAACCAATCAGATTGCAAGGAATCACCACGTCATTGTAGAATAGCTATTCAGCTCAGCCATAAGCATTTGATAATGATTAGAGTTACTTTTAATTAGGAGTAGGACAGTTAACCGGTTAACTGGTTAACTGTTTTTTATGGTCACAACCGGTTGTTATTTTCACCTTTCAGTTAACTACTATTAACAAAATGTTGAAACAACAAATGTTCAAAATAATAATCAATTCTTTAAAATTCTGGTATTTTGAAGACAAAATTTAGCAAAGCAACCTTCAGTATTCAAGATCTAAAATCAAAACATCAACAAACGCGACATGTTTTGGATGATTTTGCATGCTAAAGTCATTAGGGGAAATCCCCTCATTAACATAACAATAAAAATATCATGTTACGCGTCATTTGACCCTATCTTTAGTAGTGTTGTCATGGTGATTGGCTTTCATAACTAGTTGTGATGAGCTTTGCCACGGTTTTGATGGTGGTTCAGCGCTGATAATTCTTTCTGTTTTTTAATGGAAATCATTGCAGTATTTAATTTATTTACTATTGTATTATTTTGGAAGGGAAATAAATTTCATATAGTGGAGAAACAATTCATAGACAAGGCTTTAATATTTTAGTAATTTAAATTCAAATTTTTTATTTTTCTATTGTTTTCTTTGGTTAACCGGTTGTCCTCCGTTTTTTTTCAACAGTTAACCGATAGCAAAAAGTCACCTCCGTCCCACCCCTACTTTTATTGTAGCTAAAAATGTTTTTTAAGTGAGGATAAAATCAGCCTCTGTGTAGTAGACCTGCACAGCGAAGGAGCTAAGGCGATTTGATAAGAGTGATCGTAATGAGAAATATGCGATGAGATTTTAGGAACATTATCAATGTATTATTGGATGGGTGTAGTTCAAGGGCATGACCTTTGTCTTAGCAATTTGAATTCAAGTAGTAAGTCAGTTAAATCAGTCTAGCGTAGTACAGCTATTGAACGTAGTGAAGCTAGTGTTGGCAAACAAGATGTGAAACCAGCATGCTAAATTGACGCAACACAAGAAACAGTCGTGAGACTGCTTACATAGAAGTATCATGTGCAGATTCTTACAGGCATTTCATTAATGATAGCTAAGATAAGTTCACATTCTATTTCACTTAGTGGATGGTTGGGTCATTCAGCTACCTAATTAGCAGACTGTCAATTACTATTCAAGGCATAAGGAGGCCATGAGTTTTCGACTAGTACCCTAATACATAATCATTTCATTCAGCAACCCTGATTTGTGGGCCATGCATCACATTGGTCACTCAGCAGAGATTTGGAACTGTGCAGGCTCACTTGCATAAAACTATCTAGCCTCACGTCCTCCACTCCACAATCTGATGGGTAAGTAATATTTGGTTTTCCACTGACTTAGCAGTGTGACCGGTGCTGGAAGATGGGGTTGTGACAGGCCTTATTGCCTACTACATGCCGCAGACATGGCTAGCCCACCAGCCAAGCACCAAAAAGCCAACTACTAACACACAGAGGCATAAAATTTAATCTGTCATTAACACTTGTATAAGGTTTGTTGATAGCATGAAAAAACTCTATCTAGATCCAACAGGCAGCTAACATAATGACAGCTATCTATCTATGATTGACAAGATTACAATAAAAAGTGATAAAAAATTCTTACCTTTTGATCCTGATTGTTACTTTGAATATAGATAGTAGTCTGCCAGACTCTTTTGCCATTTTTATCGTCATGGATCTGAAAGTTGGACTTCACACTCACAAGCACAATTAGTTGACTCCTAAACAGCATTCAGATAAAAAAGTCAAAACAATTGTCAGTGATGGAAGCTAAAGTTGACAAATTATCTTCAATTCAGAACATCTGAAATGACTTTTACCTGGCAGGAATTATTGCATTAGACGGGGTAACAACTAAAGCATCAGCCGGCCAAACAAATTGAAAACTGAATCAAAACAAAACAAATATTGACATTTGTTGTACAGTATTTGAAGACAAACTACAATTGTGTGATGGGTAGCATATGTACCTCAGTGGTTCATCTTTAAAGTTAACAATTTGGATTCTTTCAGGTGACTGTGCACCTCCTCAAAAAGAAAGAAATATATGTCATAATAATTAATAGTTTAATAGTATTTGTTGATTCCTTATTGCTGTTCTGAGCTTGGGATTAAACATTTCCTTACGTTACCTGTACTTGTTATTAATGCTGAGTAGTAGTTCATTCCAGAGCATATTAAAGTAAAATCATGTCATTTCACCTACACTGTAGGTTAAATTAAACAATGTCGAGTTATACTTCTGTGCATGATTGTATTTATCAATTATTGATGCAATGTTAAGTTTAGATCACTTTTGTAAGAGTATGAAGTCTTGCTAAATTGTAATTAGTGTTGAGTGTATCAACAATCATCATGCTGTGTCTTTGACCTGCAAATGATGTGGTACTACATGTATTTTAAGCTATTAAGCTAATCTTGAGAGAAATTTAAATGCCTACCTAACGATGCGTTTTGTTTAAGAGTGAGGCAATTTCGAGTAACAGTCCATACACTGCTCTGCCGAGGAATCGAGGTTGCTGAAAATTGGAAATAATGATAAAGTGTGTACATACTAGAATACAAGATGCAGCCTGATTTGTTGAAGTTAATGGTTTGAAATCAAGGGATGAAGAAATGGGGCAAAAAGCATGCGTTGATACAGAAAAAATCTACAAACATTTATCATCCACTAACTTAATTTACGTTAGAACAGCATTAACTTGAATGTGCTAGATGATTGTTTATAATACAATTTAGAATACTTCTGTATGGCATAAGAATTTGAAAAGACAAAAATCAGGTAAATTTATCAAAATATTTGAGAAAACTTAGCAAAAGAAGGCCAAATACATAATTTGCTGTAAAGCTGTATCAATTTGTAGCTACAAGCACATATGTTAATAGGATATAATAATAATAATGCTTACCAATACCTGTCTCTTCTTGTTTTGTAGCAATGGTTCTTGGTGTTGAAAAGGGCTGGCTGTAAGGTATTGCATTCATCATCGAATCATCAGATGTAGGGATTAATGTTTGGTGGAGGGTAGAAAGACCGTTGACAAAGTGTGAACACCAATTGGGTATGTTTGGAAAATCTATACCTGTGCAAACATACAGAATTTCTATTACATTGTAGAATTGTTTAAATTGCAGTTTGGAAATTGGTGAAAGGCGTTAATCAATTGAGTGAATTTTTTCTTACAATGCGAAACAATATTGGTAGTTGCGGGATCTAGAATTGCCAAGCTAGTGTATTGTTGAAGTGTTTGTTTCTCTATGAAATCATTGGATTGTTTTAAGCTGATTGATACATTATCGAGAAACACAGCTTTTCAGTTATTTAGCATTTACATTTTGAAACCTTGCATTTCCATAATTAAAATCAATATGTTAATAACAACGTGTAGTTGATAACAGAAAGGCCCACAAAGAAGCTAAGTATTGCTTGTGATGTGATAGGGCAATTCTTGTGCACTGCTTGCGTTTATACGGCACAATACACACTGTTCAACCATTCCACATCAGCTGAATTTTTGGCAAACGTTACTTGTTATTCTAATATTCTTTCTTCATTAGAAACAACTTGGATTTTCACAAGGTATTCATGCATGATTTCATTACAAGTATGGTAGGTAAAGAACTAGAGAAGCTTTGAAGCCCTCCATCTAAGTTACCAGTTTGCAGTGGGAAGAAGTTAATTTATTTTATACAAAATTTTATTAATACTGTATCTACACAATCAGATTGGTTACAATAATTAATATTCATAGCAACGATTGTTAAACAACTTCAAGCTTGTCATATTTTAGAGAAACCAAGAGCTTTTGTCTGTTTTAAATTAAATTTGCATAGTGTTATGTTGATAGCTTTGGTATAAACTGTTTATTTCATAACTTTCTGTAGACATCAAAGATAGGCAGAAGATGAGGATGATACAATATACTAATAAAGAGACTATTAAGTAAATTCAACTGATATAATAAAATCTTCCAATATTGAGAGTCGACACATACCTTCATCAGTATATTCTTCTTCATGTCGAAATTTAGATTTCAAATTTAATTTAAATAAAAGTTCCATATGTTCAGAATGACAATCACTCAGAGTGTCAATGATTCTAGATAAACACACATACATTAAAACAGATAGACAATAAATATATGCAGGTTGCCTGCCTTTTCGGAAGCAGTCAAAGCGGTCACTTTCAGAACACATAGTCAACCTGTCAGATAAGCATTCAGTGATTAAAATGACTCTTGAATAATGACGATTTGCGGCTCAGATAAATTTTCAGCATGCAGAGAGTCCTGCTACCATGCAGGACCTCTGATATCTCAATGCAATGTGAGAAACAGTGATTGCCTGCTGAAATGCTAGTACATTATAATCATCACTTGAACAAACCAGGATGACAAATACTAGGAGAATAGAAGTTGTATAGTTGTATAATTAAAAATACAACATAATTTATAAAATCTAGCAAACCAGCAACACAGTGTCTGTGTTACTGAGTGATGGAGAGATGAGTTAGAATTCATATTTGAGCTTCTTCTAATATTTCTTTGCAATACCTGAAAAAGCAGTTACATTTCCCCCCCCCCCACTGTTTAGTGTGGGTTCTAAGATTGAACTATGATGACGTCATTAAAATTCATAAAATTAAGGCAGTTGAAACAGTTTGATTTTCATCTCTTCTCAAATCAGAAAATGGAATAAAGCAATCAAAAATAGTCATGACTGAAAAATAAAGATTCCAATCATGCATTACTTGAACATTTTCAAGAAAAATGACAGTGGAAACTTGTGAAATGTGGAAAATAGAACTGGACAGAAAAACAGACATAGCGTTACCTGTTATGTTGCCTTCTACAATATTCATCACCAGAAACAATTGAAAGGTAGTAGGGTTTATGTTGTATACTTCCTTGTGTGATTGATATATTCTGAAAATAGAATTGAAATATCACAATATTACGAGAATTTTGCAATTTGAAATCACAAGAAAGTAAAATAATATATGTTGAAACAGCGAGGGTAACAATAGTGAGGCCTCTCTATAATAGGAAGAAAATGTGTCAAATTATTTTATAATCATGTAGGCTTAAGGGTTTTAGACATAAATTTATTTTCCTACACATATACTTGTACATTTTCATAGATCCAATAACAGAATGATCTAGTTGTTTCTGATACAGGAGTGGCTAATTAATGGAAAAAAGTATACTTCCAAACAGGAGTACCTTCCACACCTTAGTTTGGCGTTTTAAATAGAAGTGTTCGATAACTGCTGGATTTAGATCAGATTTTGAAGCGCATTCTATTTTCAATATTTTATGCAGTTGGTATCTCAAGATTAAGTACCATTGTTTTGTTGTTCATTAAAACAAATCTATCATGGTTGATGATCAATCCCTTCTGTCCATTTAATATTGGTCTTGAAAATTCTGAAATAAAAACATTCAGTTGTATTATATTTGATAAATCTATACAATGAAACCATTTTGTCAATACCATTTTCAGGATGTGAATACTGTCAGCACTTCTTTCAAAAATGTCTCTTCCGAGGAGGAGTTTCACATTATTGTGAATATATTTTTCTAGATATCTTCCATGTTACCACCTTGAAAATTTTTCAACAATAGAATGACCTTGAAAGTTTTTAGTGATGACTTCCATAAAGATTCCAGCTAAGTTAATGTACAGCATATATCAATACCCTAGTCAAAATAGTGATTTACGTATTTCAGAAACCGTATAAATTAGGCCAATTGAAAAGATAGGGTCATTCATTTCCTTCAGCTATAGCAAACTAGCTTGGCTCTTTGGATGGAGCTGTTAGGCTTTATCAACACCCTCACATACTTGTGAAGAAGAGAATCAGATAAGAGTAAGAGTCCTGTTCTCTGTCTCCCATTTCCTAAGAATTAAGAGATTGCAGCTTGGCCTACTTTTTGAACCCTGGCTATAGCTGATACTTTTCATTGCCCATTTCACTGATTAATTTTCAAACTATTTTTTATTCAGTTTATAGCAACATAATAGCAATCTAGTCATAAATCATAACTGTACCAATAACAATACAAAGCCAACATGTATTGTATTTTGACGACCAATGCTTGATTGCTATTAAAAACATGTCCTATATTAATATGTGATCATATTCTTAACTCAGAGATGAGCAAATAGTAGTTTCCATGTATGTATGGGTCTATAATAGCAGTGCATTTGCATTCTACATACTTTCATCTTCGTAAGCCAATATTACAATAAAAGCTGGGCGTGTTCCATTGTTCTTCAATGATACTGTCCATGTTTGCTACAAAATGATTTAAAATCAGAATAAGAAACATCAATGGAAAGCAAGATAAAAATCACTATGTATGATAGTATATGAAGTAATTGATTGGGCAATGATTGTTAGTAAATTTCCTGATTGAAATTGTCAAATCACATATTGGTTTTTAACCAATAAATGATTGCACCATTGTAGTGAGGTGGGGAAGAAAATTAAAATTAGATTTGAATTACAACCTTTTTAGATGTTGGTAGTTTAACTGACTTTCGTAGTCCTATTTATCTGTTTGACAATTTGAACATCGCATCAAGAAAGACCTTTCCGAATTTATATTAAAGAATTCAACTTTCATTGCAGTGTCATATTTTCAATTACATGAAACAAATTATTTGCCTCAGCATACTTCATTTTGAAAACCATTTTTGAGGCTTCAAGCAAAAAATAGAAGACACACACAAAGTTTCAAGTTTTTAATCAGAATAAAACACTTACAGAAAATTACAGTGGAGCCATTCTAAAAAACGCTGAGGTTCTAATGGTCATAAAACAACACAGACTAGCAGCTGCATAAATAAGGTTGAAATTCAATGAAATAGACTCACTTTGTCTTCTGTGGACATTGACTGATTGGTTTTCACATTTGTTAATAAAACCTTGCTAGCACCGCCAATTGCAAACAAAGGAATCTAAATAGAAACAAAATAACATAATCCAAGTTAAGACCATGGCACTCTGTATGATTGCTACACATCTTAGTATTAACATTATATTTAGCATCAAGATGTTATTCCAATACCTCTCTTATTGCTAAGAGATGCAGTCTTGTACTAATGTAAAACTGTTCTATAGCTACTATGTGATTGAGGTATATTGACTCTAATAGAGATGAGTGCTTTATACACAGGCTAGATTCAATGGATATCAAAAGTTTACAGCAACACAAAGTGACCACTATACACATAGTGACTGTTATACAGAGTGACATTTATACACAAATTTCCTTCATACGCAATGATGCTACGCAACCGACCACAATGCCAATGAGAAAATAGCAGGTAAATCACAGGCATTGACGATGTAATTTGTTACCGGTATCTCAGCTCGACATGTTGGCATGTTGATAAAATTGATTAATCCAACAGTGAATCCCGGCTATATTGATGGAATTTCAGTCATTAGATACATATGCTCCACCATATAGCTAGGTATTGAAACATTGTAGGCAGCTGATCTGATCAGAGATTAGAATCTACTTTTGATATTTACCTTCAAATTGCTTTGAATTTCACCGTTTGATATTTGAATTAGAACTGCAGAAGATTTGCAGCACACAGATGAAGGACTGAATATAATATGGAGCGGAGTGTCAATCTGGAAATAAAAAGTTCAATTATCATTGTTGCAACTTTTCATTATGTACAAGACTACATAGCAATAGCCAATAAAATCTTCTTTTTCACAAACCTGTGGCTTTAAAGTCAGATTGTATCCCTTTAAAGAGGACTGCCATACACCAAATGTATTTTGGATCTGAAAATAGAGCATTTCTTTTTGATGGATGTGTTCTATATATGTTATTTTACCATTTGACCCTCTTTTTATTGACAATAATACTAATAAAAAAACGTCTAACAGTTGATTTTAAATGTTCAACAATGATTCTATGTTTTATTAATCAGGTTAAACATAACACACAATCTTGAGAGTTACTTGGGTTTATCTATTCTCATTGTCACGTGATACCTGTTTCACAATGAGACTACAAAACTAAATAAATGCAAGTGACCAAATCATAATATTTTGACGCACAAAAAGACTTAAGCCATAGTTGATTTTATCCATAAAATAGCATTCTTTGAAATAATTTGAAAGGTAGGGAAAAGCTCAAAACTCGGTTCAATGGAATGATGTAAATCATTGTCACTTAATAATTATAGAACATGAAGGCTTCTAAAATTACTAAAATATCCCTACCTGAAAATCGTTATCATCTACACAGAATCTCACAGACAAATGATCTGACTCTGAGCTGTTACGCACCATCACTTGCTGTTTACTAATGATAACCAAAAAATCAACACATCAGTACATTGAATAAGACTGTTGTTATGATTCAGATACAAGTTTTACTGTATCTGATACAAGTTTTTTTTGTGAAGCTGCAAATATTTAGAATTTTATTGTTAATACTGTATTCAAATTTGGAGAATATACTTTAAATTTGAAAACTTTAACAATCAATTTGGCTTTCTAGGATATTCAAAGTGAAATAGAGAACCACATAAATTAATAATGACAGCACATTTCTAAAATATGTCCTGAAGCTTAGAAAATGTCAAAATCAATGTTGGGTTATTGAAAATAAGTCCCATTATAATGTATATGAAATTATCAGAGCTTGAGGAAAATCAGAATTGTAATGAACCAAAATGATTAATCAAAGCATAATTAAACTTTTCATTTGATAATTTAAATAACCAGGTGATGTACTTGATCACCAGCTGTCATGCATAACTCAAACAAATAGTATTCAAGCCCCAGATCATTAATATCAATGTCCTGGAGAGCTGTTTCAACACAATGGCACAGTAGGCACATACATACAGTGAAACCTGTATATAACGGCCCTCTAAGAGAGACATATAAATTGACCACTTTAACCAGGTGGCCTTTATATACAGGGTTGATTCAATAGAAAATACTATTTTAGATTTCATAAGTGACCATTATAGACAGGTGGCCGCTTTATAGAGGTGACAGCTATAACAGGTTTGACTGTACCCATAGCCAAAGCAAGGTAGGCCTTCTTTCAACAACAAAATAATTGGATGAATATAAAGCATTTAGTATATGTCCTTTAATATTTGAGTTTCTTTTCATGCAAGTGGTTTTCACGAAATGGTATACAGGGCGGCAAGGTACAAAGGTCAAATCCAGAATAGCCACAATTGTAAAAATGTTTTAAAAACTCACAGAGATTCACCAACAGCAACACTTGGCCAATACAACATTGGTTTACTGCACAGAAGAAGTGGTCTAAAAATCAAATATTTCATGAGTCTTTATTGGTAAAATTATGCCAAAAGATAGGCATACAGAAGGCAATCTATTATTATATGATTTGCAATACATACAATTATTTTAATTATCAATTAATTTTGGTCAAGATCAGCAAGAAATGGTAAATTGAATAGCATTTAATTGAATTGAGCATAAATTATGTTAATTAACTATAATCTAGATAATGCAATTGTGTATAATGTTTAACTATTAATATTAATGAACTTGCTTAATGTTTTACTGTTTTAGTACCCACTACTTCAATGAAGAATCATCAAATTGGCAAATGGCAAATGAAACATGAATGAGATAGTGTATTGCTTTTAACAATCCATATTTCAAATCACAAATTGAGTCTTTGAGTGACTTTTTTGAAGAGATAAACAATATAGCAAGGCATATTGTGAAACTGCCAACTGCAATTTTTGGTCTTGCCGAGTATTTACGAATGTACGAGAACTTATGAATCATGGAAAGCAAAACTTCTAATGATTCTGCTCTGCCATCTTAGATATTTTTGATGGAAAATGTTGAAGGTCAGCACCACAGACTTTGAGGATGCTACTGATGTCAGATTAAACTTGTTTTATAATTAAATAAATCTATAGCTGGTTGAGTTCTATCTTACCAAACAACTTGTTATAATTTAATCACAACAATATCTTGTTTCTGTCACTAGTAAAATCTAAAATAGTTTACCGTTCAGCAATAGATTTGCTTATTTGATTAGGTGATGATGAAACACCAAGTAAAGAGATCTCATAACAAGGATTACCCTCTCCAGTGGTTATAACCATGTGGCTAAAAGAAACAAACACAATAGAACCAAACATATTAGATTTATCCTTTTAGGGAAACATAGTGCAGCCAGTCTCATTATAGCGATCAACACTCTCAATCACAACTGGAACATTTGGTACACTCTGATCGCCACAAATCACGACTGACAGAGAAACACCCCTAAAAGATAGAGCTTTCAAGACAAAAGAAATTGTTCAATAAGATGGATCATAGAAAATCTAGGATCATTGATAAGAAAAATCATGTAAGTGCATGGTTCATGAGTTGTTCAAAATCTAACAGTGACAAGAAATTTCACAATCATCAAGATTGTAGCGTGAATGTAAAGCCAAACCCTGCTTTACTTTATCAATAGGGATCCTGTAGGTTAGCGAGGTTCAAACTTTTGTAACATACCTTTTTACTGAGATTGGTAACGAGGAACTAAAGCTGATTGTTACATCATGCTCCTAAAATAGAAAACAGTTGACAATGCCATAGTAAGATCAACCCTACACAAAAACGAAGTATAAAATTGCACAATCCGAATTTACAAACACTAAAGTGGCATAACAACATAGCATAGCATCTACATATGTTCACATTTAAATGGTGAAAAGCAAAAAGCTACAGAGATGCATAAATAAAGTGATTTAACCATGGAATTAGGATTTCAAACAATGTAGAAGCAGAAGCTCCTTGAGTAATGAGATAAAATCAACCATCCACTTACTTCTCCTGCTTCCAAATACATCTTTACTGGTGTTACTCTGAAAAGATCACTGTGGATTGTTTCAATGGACAATTCTACATGCAAAGGTAGACTACCAGAGTTCCTGACAGGAAAGAGTCTACAAATGTTTTGCATAACCGAGCCAGAAAATGACAATGCCTACAATAATACATTAAAAATAGTTAATGCTTTCCAAGAACTAGGGTCTCATGGCACACAAGACGCACGTAAGGAGTAAACGAGTATCACAAACATCCAAATTTTTAATCATGTATCGCTAACCTAAACATTGCAAAGAGCAGGTTTGGCACAGTGTTGCAGCATGGTCACAATATGGTTACCAAATACCATTATGCGATGGGAACATACAAATTTCAATACCTGCATATTGCGAGGAATATGTAACCTGGAGATACCAACAGTTGCAATTAAGGTACACATAGAAAAGCGTGTAGCTGCAGATTCATTACGCACTAATGATGCTACAAGTTTAGCATTTACAGTGGGAATAGCTTTGAATTCATCTCCATCTGAAAAGTAATATTAAAAAAAGTAAAAGTTTAAAATGTATACAGTCAACCTAGTTCAACATACCCCCTTATGCATTCCTATCTTATTTGCTTGAATTATTTAGATCTGACATCGCTTTAACAGCACACATGACATTAGAGTTCAGTTCAAGTGATACTTTATCAATCCATTTTGATTTCATAACAATAATAACATACATCACCTTTGATATTTATAAGAGGGGCATGAAATGTAGCCCAAACAACCAGTTCTTCAGTGCCAACCTATTAAAAAGACAAACACTTGTTAAAAGATGGAGCAACTCAAATACCTTTCTACGGCAGTCAAATAGTCTCAGTGGTCATTATACCAATGGACAATGTTTTTATTTCACATTGAATCAGCTGCACATCACCGTTGAAGTGGCAAACTGAACTTGTCAAATAAACTAAACCTCAATTCATCCAAGGTACAGGTCTGCATTGGTTCGCCTTTAGCATTGAACATTTGAAAATTTGACCTACACCAATAAGCTAACATTTTGAAAAATGGGTTGAAAACTTCAATGATTTTGGAACCTAAACTTTGAAATCTAAAAATAAGCTTCAAAAGTATATTATTTGATTATTTTGACTTGTAATCAATTGCATTGACCCATCAATAATTAGAAGCAATACTAAGGTATTTCTGCAACAAGCATGCCAATTACCATAATAACGCTGAGTAAGGTAAATGATGTAACATTTTTAGCATCATTAATATTCAGACTATTAAGTAAATACAGGCTTACAAAACTGAACAGTCTCTACATATGGTCAGCCTTCCTACTTTGTATGGCATTTTAGAATTGTTAAACCATGAGGTTGTTATACCATTACATAGCTAGATGGTAACACAGGTCAAGTCTTGCAATTCTAATTACTGCCTTTAGCCGCCTCGTGTTTTACCTGTGTATTCTTCTTTGTATTGATAATCAATGATTGTTGCTTCACTCTGTGCTCAATGCTGATTGGTGTATTGTTGAGATTGGATGTATGTGCAATTGTAAAGCAAAGGGGATAATTCATCTCTTCATCCTAACAGAAAAACAAACTACAGATTAATATGATTCATTTGATTGATAAAATAATCGAAAACCGATCTAGTAATAAAATATGTGCTGCAGTTTACAGAGTGCTAAAATGGGTTCAGGGGAAGAAACCTTCAATCATCTGGAAATACCATGAAAACACAACAATACTTTTCTTTGCTGTAACGGAAGCTTTACTAAAATTATTGTAGATACTTGGTGTAAATAATCAGAATATCAAAACAAACAATAGCAGAAAAAGATGGAATTGATTCCTATACTTTTAAAACATTTCAAAAACATCAAATGTCGGTTGTTCACCATGTGAGTAGTAGGCCTACAGCTCTTGTATGCTGATGTGGTTTGTAATGCCTCAACTAAATCAAGTAGGCCTAATATAATTAGGTAGTGTATGACAAAAGGTCAGTTTGATTAAAAATGTAACAACAACAAAAATGAAATACAAAGTCTAACCATGATTAATTTAAGAGAGACAGTCGCATCAGATTGTCCTTCATTGCGAATCTTAAATGGGCGGCTTGTTGTCATTCCTGATTTGACAAGACCAAAATCTACAACAGCTGCATCACCTGGTATAATCTGAGAAAAAAATTAGAAAAATTATCAAGTAAGAGATATAATGAAAAGCATGGGGTCCATGAGCATAGTCTAGAAATTTGTTTTTGTATAATAGCCTATCTAATTAAAAACGTAACAACTTGTAAAACAAAATCAATTTTATATTGCAAAAGTCCTTAAAAGCAAATTGTATACTTTTCAGAAAGATGGACTTGGTAGAAAGATATACTTAAATAGACAAATTTTTCGAAGAGGTAAAGATAATCTTGAGGATAAATATTGCTCATACATTTGTATCAATCAAACATCCCCTTTCATTACTATCACAGCAACATAATTATCTCTTAGGAATCAATCACCATTTGACCTCACAGTAAACAATAATAACAGGGTCAAGGACTAAGTAATTGTTACTGTTGATAATATGTATGAAAATAATAACCGTAACAGCGAACAATGTGTTACTATAGATATTCATTTACTATTACTAGAGATGATGATAAATATTTTACAAAAACCTTAATATTTAAACAAATTAGTGATAAAGACATGTAATGAATAAATAATGATAGTGATAATCACAATATCAAAGATAACAACAATATTCAATAAAAGATTAACTGGGTAGAGAGTATAATCAAAGTCCTGGCACTAAAGCAATACTCTATTAGAGGTTGAGAATCATCTTATCCAAACCTCTTGATTCCAGAAACAAAACAAAAAGCTAAAAATATACCTTGATTTGAGGAAAACTTGCAACAAGATCAATGGAAACCGTAGATGTATGTTGTACTTGTGATTTAACATCTTCTGAGTCATCAGCAATTTTCATGAGATTACGCTGTTCTATTGTCAGCTTCAAGTTATATGCCCCACAAGAAGATGGTGTCAAAGATATCTTTAAAAAGGGAGAGAGAGAACAACATAAAATGTGCTTTTTAATAAGTGGATTTGTGATCCTTGCTTGACCTATGCAAACATAAAAATAGTTCCGCCCTTCCCAGGCATATGTTACATCTAGATTTTGTGAAGATCTAGATTGCATAACATTTTTTTAGATTGCATATAACTGTTATAAATAGCAGTTGGCTGAGGATCATGGGAGTGGTAAGAAATAATGCAGGGTGCCAATTTAGAATTATTCCAAATTGGATCTGATTCACTCGAATTGCACAAGAGAAATTATAGGGTGTCAAGTAGGCTACCAAATATTTTCGTATCCCTGGGCCTAATGAGGGGGGCTGGTATATTTGATTGGGAGGTTTATCATGGCAAGTTCAAAGAGACATACACAAAAATGTCCTTAGACAATACTTAATAGAGTATCCACTACAGTGGATGCTCTGTTATGGCCATTGGCCGACAAAGTCTAGGAACCCGAGAACCAGGTTCCCGGAAGGCTAGAGCAAATTCCGAAGAATTCTGAAGATTTTTAGCGTTCCTCGGTCATATTTTGTTCAAGTTAATTTTGGAAGATTTGTCCTGAAGATTGTAAAGTAATTAATTTCGTTTTATCAATATTCAAAGGCTACCAGGACATCAAACGGTGACTACGAAGTTGCGTTCAATTATAGAATCTTGTTCTACTCGCCTGGAATTTCAACAACGTGTGAACCGCTTTTCATTGTTGTGGTTGCTGCTAACTGTTGAACTCATTAGAAATCATTCATCCGAATTATTCAAACGGGAAGTAAAACAAACACGTTTTGTTTTACTTATCATTTTTCATTGAGCTTTCTTAATTTAAAAACATTTTGCATTAGAAAATTTAATTCTGGTGAGCGAGCATGGTTTAGCAGCTATGTTTGATATTTTTCCTCTGAGGATATTCCTTTTATCACACCAAGCTAGCACATAATAATTCTCGCTCAACGAAACAATCAATTGTTTGAATGGAACGGCGTTTGATAGTCATATCAAATGACAAATCGAATGATACCATTACAAATCTTTTGATGGATCAGATTTGACAGCAAAAGTGCAAACAAGAACCATGAATATGCAAGAACCAAGTTGATCCTTGCTAATGAGTTTCAAATCACGCTTCATTAATAGGCTGATCCATAGTTTCAGGAAGACAGCTACTGCTCCATATGCTTGCTTAAGCGTTGAGATGCATTTACTGAAGATTTATTAAAAATTCATATTCAAATTAATAATTCATTTTCGAATAATTCATGAAGTAAGAATATGAATCTAAAAGCAAACAAAAACTGCCACTGAAATTGGCCTGGAGAATCAATTTGGTGCTTGAGATTTCCGGGAAAATTTTTCCAAAGAAATTTGAGAAAAAAGTCAGGATCTCTGAAGGTAAAATGCTTTGTCGGACCCTGGTTATGGCACTTGCTATTAAGAGATCAGTCTAACAGCTCTTGGCCAAACCTGACTTACTGGTAACATATGATGAGAATCAGGTTGAATAACAACTCTTTTTGGCACTGTAAAAACAAGATCATTATGTGAAACCTAAACAAAATATAAAATAATTAAACTTTAACAAAAATATCAAAGTCAAACTCACTCCTATTACTGCAGTTGTCAATCGAATCAGACCAAAATTAAGCCTACACAGCTAGAAAGTCTGCCATAACTTGTATTTTGGTAAAAATCCACATGCTATGGAATCTAATTCTTGCATGCTATGCATGTTTCTACATAGGCCTAAAAATTCTAGACAGCCAGCAAACCAGTTTTGAATTGGACCTTAATCAAGCCAGAGTCAACAGTCTGGTTTTACATAAATGTCTATAGAGCTAAGCAGGTGAGCATATAACAATTCAGCAGTCATAGCAAAGAGGCCATTTTTCAAACAAAGAGAATTTAGGTCTTTCTTGAGGCAAAAAGTTAAATCTTCAAATACTTGGTTGCTTGATTCGATCCCTTCTCTAGGTTTCATAGTCCAATGTACTTCAAGCCTGTGTACGTACACATGCCATTTGAATGAAAGAAGGGGAGTCATGCCATTGTTGGCCTTGAGATTCACAAAGAGTGTCATGTGTATTACATAAAAATGAATAGATGAATATAGGTGGTGAAATTGCATGGTGTGAAGTATCATAGATTGAGAAAATACTAACCAACTGTCTGTCCTTAGTTGCCTCTGTCTTTGTGATGATACATTCAATCCATTTAGCACTTGCATTAAAGCAATCCAATGACATATTGTATTCTGATCCAGGGTAGATTAAATCCTTGATGGACATCTCTTTTGGATATCCGACCCATTCTGTCTCACAATCTGATGACATATTTCTGACCACTGTGTTGGTATTTACATCTGACAAAGTTCTTGAATGATCCGCGATGATTGTCTTCTCTCCCAAAGTACTTGACGAGCTATACAGTGTAGAATCACTATTAGCTTGTGGGGTTTGATCAGTAATATGTTGCATTATACTAAATGGTATGGGTGTGTTTGTTTCAGTTGATCCCCCAGATTCACTCTTGGTCTTTTCTTTCATGGGAGTTGATATAAGAACAGGAGAGCCTTGTCCATTGTTATCCCATTGCAGTACTGATGGTAACTGTACAGAAGATCTACTCATGTAATTACTGTTATTATTATCCATTGGAAAAAGGCGCGGCATTTGATTCAAGATAGTATTGTGGAAAGTATCATCCAATTGTGACACTGCATTGAAATTGGATGATCGATTTGATATGGATTCTGTTGCTTTGCATAAAGGTTGAACAGAGGAAATTGGGCGATCAGTTTCTTTACGGTTTGCAAATGGCAATGTTATTGTAAGGTTATTTTCACAATTAAACGCATCTGCCATTTTCTTTCGCTTGTCATGAAAACAAGCAGACGATTCTTCTTCAGCTAACTTGAATACAATTCTACTCACAAGGGATTCTGGTACTGCGGTCAGTTGGGACAATTTAGTAACCAGGGCATCGATGTCTTCACTTGACATATCTGTGAGTTTAATCTCTCCGCATTGAGCACGTTTCATAAAATCTTGAGCTTCCTTTGACGTAGAGATATTACAATCAATATTTGATAGTCTAGATTGAGACCATGTTGTGTTCTTTGAATTTGTTTCTGTTGGTAGGAGGCAATGTGGTGCTGATGGAGATGGAGGTGTGCGCAGGCTCTTTTTGGGATCAAAACAAGGCTGGAATAAAGGTAAAAAATCAGAAATTAAAAGATAAGTGTGAGTCTGAATAAGAGGTTCGATGAAAGACACCTTGTTCAACCTTTACACTCAAACGTTTAAAAGGATGTTAGTGAAAAACAAGAATCATGGAACCTGGAATAAGTCAAATCAAAATGTTGCAAAATAAAAGCTGTATCGTCAAAACAAAACTGAAATTTACCGCGAATCTCCAAGAAAACTCTTATATTCCTAGTCATCAAATGTCCAGATTTCTCGGCAGATGTTTTAATGTCACATATGCCAAACAGAGTGAACATATTAAAATGTTTGATTATGAAAACATGGTATGATCAATGTTTTGTTAAGATACAATGTCAAGTTGGTTCCAAAGAAAGATTGCTTTCTTGTGTTAAAATTCTATAGACGATTCAGTAAGCAAATCATGCATAAGTCTTTGCCTAATGAGGCAAGTCTGAATGAATACCATTGAATGCTTTAGGTACTCCACTTCAAAAGTACAGATAGCATTTTGGTGACAGTAGCACGATAACACCCGATGGTGTTCAGTTGTCAAAGCACAATGGCACTTTCATACTAGACACAAAATGCAGGCACCTATTATAATGAGCGCAAATTGCTTACCCTCTCACAATAAAGTTGCCCATCCAGGCCTTCACCCAGTGCCTCTGATTTTGCTGAGAAATATTGACTGATTCGAACTTGTTGTTCAAAGTCCCCATTGACACCAGAAGGTCTGACAGCGATTCTACTGACATTACGAAATGACCAATCCTCTGTTTGAAGTGTGTTATCGCCAGGCTGTTATTGATTCAAAAAAGATAATTGGACACAGTGAGTGTTCAATCATCAGGGGTCAGTTCAGACCACTACTAAACATAGAAGCTGGTCATGGTGTTTGCATGACAAGATATTTTGATGTGAGATTTTTCAAGTTTCATATAAGATCAATTCAAGATTATATCATCAGCATAGATGTCAGACTATCAAATACTCAATGAGTGAGAGTAGAAGAATAGAATGTAGTTTATTAGTGACATATAAGCAGGTTACATAGAAGATAATAGTAAGAAATGATGAAAAAGAAAATTAGGTTCTGCTTAGGCCTAGTTGTCATACTTTCTTGATGTAAGGGAATTGGATACATTGCGTAGTTGTGATTCTTGGTTAAGTGTGGTTTATTATTTACATAAATTACATTGACTGATAGAGAGTATGTTTTCCAGCATTTTTAAATTGATGGCTTGATCCGCAAATTGTACAATTTTGTTGTCCACAATCAGTTTTGACCTGCGGTAGATTAGGAAGATTCCTGCTTCTCGTGCCGCATATACATCCTTTTGGTGTAAGCATTTCTTTAGCTAGAATAGTAGTTTGAAGCTCAGCTTGTTTCTCTAGCGTCGATAATCCCAGTTGTTCAAAACAATCACCCATTCTTCTAGAGAACTTTGGTTTACCTCCAATGAGTGTTGCGGCGCAATATGAAGTAGTAAATCAGCACATTTAAAAGTTCACACTTGGTTTTGATTTGGCCATTTTAAAAATAAATACACAATCTGGCACATCAAGGTCATAGTTTTAAAATTATCTGGAAATGAATCAATCAAATACCTCTTGCATGACATTGCCTTTGGTAAAGCTTTCTTCGTCAGCTGCAAGTATTTTTGAGCCTAGAAATACAACAATTGAAATATTGAAAAACTTTCTATAAAATGCATGCAGAGAGGCTTGTTAGTTGAAATACTCACCATTGCTGTCAAAGACAGAGTCAGGAACAACATGACCTACTAAAATAGTAATAGAAAGAAAGAAATCATGAAATGCTATAAAATAACATGTGTAAAACATGATTCACATGGATGATATTTGTTGACTTAGCCTGATATGAACACAACATTTATCATTGTAGAAAAACATCAAAATATTTGATGGAGATTTAGAAGAAGATATTTGTTGGTGGAGAGTCACATAATATCATCATTCAATAGCTAATGAGATTTGTCAGCAAAACACAGTGAACATATTTTCTGTCCGTTTTTGCCAAACAATAGCCCAACCAATCAGTATTTTTATATCACTTAATCTCACACATAAAAAACGATATAACTAATTAAAATTCACTTCCTGTCTTGCATTAAATCAAATGTGACAAAGGAAGAAAAGCTGTGACAAGTAACTGTTTTCGTTTGCGACCTAGAAATAACCCTTAATGCATATATCTTCATCTTTTGAAGCTTTAGTTTTAGAAACACACTAATCTGTTCAACACAACTGGATTATAAATACGTTATATCAATCCTTTTTGGTTTATGTGAGGATAAGAAGTTGCTCCCAATAATTCTACTATGAATTTGTTATTAAATTATGCAAACATTATTCAAGTCTCAAGATCAAGTTTGAATTTGAGTCTTCCAAAACATTGTGCAGAAGTCAAAATTCTCAAATTTACAATGTTATTGAAGATTAATCTTGTTTGTCAAATAAATGTCGCAAATCTTGCTGGCTGTAATATAAAAAGAACACTTCATGGGAAGCGCTATTTACACATTTTAGTTACTCATTGCTTTGCAACATAAAACTCACTTTCTGGCAGAGCCTTGCTAATTTGTTTCCTAAATACGTCACAACTTGTGAATAAAATCTGTAAAATGCAATTCCCATAAAGTATTCCCTGCTATCATCGTCATCATCATTTATTCAAAACCTGTTAAGTTTGGAAACTTTTTTCACTGGATTGTTATATACTAAGCAAATATTATTTCATACCAATTTGTGAAATAAGGGTCATATAAAAAATGGTATTTTATCATGGAATATGGCGAAGGAGTAAGAAATTATGAGCTTAAATTAGAAATAAAGTTCAAGATCCACTAGCAGAATGATGATTACATGGTTTGTAAGGTAGAGGCTATCGAAAGTAAGAGATATCTGATGAAGGCCTCAGAACACATTTAACTTCAGAAGGGTTTGACAACATACATTTACCTTAAAGAAATCTAAGCTTTGATTTAAAATCCTTTGGAACTTGCTACATGTAATAAATGTTAAAAAATAAGGCTTGCTTGATTCAAATTTAATACATCATTGCATTGTTGAGTATTTGAGATTGAGAATGTTTCTATTTTTCTTTATTTTATTCAGATATTGAACAATTGTTTTTCTCATTGGTTAAAAAAAGTTGAGATTTCTTCAGAAATTGCCCCATCTTTATGGAAAGAATAGTTGCCAGTGTGAGACCCTGTACTTCAGTGTTGCCAAAACATTATTACGTAGGTACGCTTCTGAGTACAATGCATATTCAAAGCGGCATATCATATTTGAAATACCTTCAACACATTCATCAAAAGGATTGAACATTTGACCAACTGACTCATTTGCTTGATTATGTTCTGAAATAAAAACAATTTGTCAATTTTTTACATTGTGTAACTGGTCCCCAAAATTAAGTGTAGACGGCATCACACTAGCTACCTGAAGCCCTCTAGCATTTTTGTTGACATAATTGATGATCATTAGTTTACAGAATTTTATGATGTTCCCTTCGTTGTCTCTTTATCCATTACTAATTGAAGAGGAGAAATTACAAAAGCCACATTGTTCTTTTAGGCTTCCCTCACACTAAGTCAAATCTTTAATATCATACAATTTTATTTGAGTAAGTGTCAATTTGAACAACAATGGAAAATATTAAAATAAACAGGGTTAGAAGAAAGTGGATTCGCGATTGCGATTTGCGAATCAAATTCAGCTATCAGTAAAGCATTTTTCAAAAATATTAGCAAAGTTCTAACAAACTATTTGAATAGCATTTTTATTCAAGAAATCATTTCCTTCATTTTGCTCCTTTATTTCTCCATATGTAATTGTGATAAAATCTTACATTTATCAATTATACTTCTACAACGCAGAAAACAAAAACCCTTTGCATCTAGCTTTAAGATTCTACAAAAAGTAGGAACGTGAAAAATCCTTATTTACAATTCTCAGTTCCATTCATTCACTGAAATTTGACATCATCTAATTACTTTTCGAGTAATTCTTGACAGATCTAGTGTTCTTTACGCAAAGGTCAAGTAGAGTTCAAATCACAAGCGAGCGATCAAATTTCTAAGTTTAGATTTTGAATAAAAAACATAAACTTGATTGAGCATTTGAATCTAAATTGCAGATAAGAAATCAATATAAGAATAAGGTGTGTCCAAGGACATGAGTAAAGGGTGTGGTCTACAAATAATTTTTGCGAATTATAATAGAATATTTGTTTCGAACCCTGATTTACACATTGTTTTAATTCAAATTCAATATAATATACAATAATCGAGTAGACACCAATTATAATCTGGAATAATTCAAATTTGATCAGAAGCATTGAATTAGGGCAAAGATAAAGAAGTTAGATACATTCAGTATGCACTAATTTGGTTATGAACCACTATCTAGGTAATACATACTTGTAGGTGACCAACTGGGTAAAAGTGAAGTCTCTTGTTGAGCCTGGACATCATCACTTTGTTCAAATGAAAGAGAATTGGAATGAACTAGGGTGTTTTCTGTAGCGTCAACATTCTAACAACAAATAAATGAGCAAATACAAAGCAATACTACAAACATGAGAAAAAAAGATCCTTGTTTATATAATAGTTATTCTAAAATGACATAGTAGTTCCTTGCAATTTGGTTGGTCATTGACCGTGCAGGAAAACTGAAGGAAGGCACACAGCATCTTCAGATGTCAAGTAATCAAACAATTCTCAGCAATTTGATCAATTGGTCGAAAATTTGACGAAGTGCACGCGGGAAGATTGAACCATTGTTTGTTTCTCGCTGCCTCCCAAAAATCAAAACTTGTAATGAGAAGAAAATGGCAGACAAAGACAATCGATGGAATTTTGTTTTTCATTTTAAAAAAGCGTTCATGCACGGTCTGACATGCTACATCGCGATTTCCATGCACGAGTGAAGCGAAATGAATAAACGAGCCGCAGGCGAGTTTATTCTAGCTTTCTGAGCTTTTTATTCATGAACCCTTGAATGAAGCTCAATGAAAACTCAATATTTCATTCATGCACAGCCTTGCATCACTTTATAACTGTGCTATTCCTTTCTGGTCAAAACATGAATCCGATTCATCAGATTGGAATTTTTTGGAGTTTCAAATTTTTTGTGAGATTTTGTTTAGCATGCAAAGACTAAAAAACTATCTCCAGAGATTTCAAAGACTAACACTTGAATATTAATCTTAGGCATTGGTCTGAGTTTTGCTCCAGTTATTTTTAGAAAAGTGATTAAACGTAACTGGTAATTCAATCGAGAATCACAGCGACAGCAGAGTGACCTTTAAGTGTCAGCATTTGCAATTGTTTTGTCAAAAAGTAAAATTTTGGTCTTTGAATATGTAGGAATTAATTACGGTATTGTTTACGTTGACACGTCCTCCTTGTCTTCCTGTAAAGTGGGAATGTCATGTTGTGTTTTTGAAGTTCACGGGATTGTTTCGTGATGAATATTGTATTGTGATTCTCACGTTGTCATGTGACTTATGTGTTTGTGGTATAAATAGTTGCACTTGTTTAATATCGCTCTCTTGCTCGTGATTGTCAATAAAGGCACTTGTTAGTTAATTGCGTTATCGTTTCTCTCTCCCCCACACAAAGCCGAAAACATTTTTTTACAGAATACTAATGTTTCTACTTTGATTTTAATTAAAGAAAAAAGAATTGATTCCAACCATATATAAGACTTGTAGGCCTCTAGTGTTGAAATCAAAATTGATAATTTTCCAGAATATGGCTTGAAAGTTATCGAATATTTTTACATGGTTGTTTTTATACACTGTTAACAAGTGGTATTCTAGAGAATATAGTTGAATATAGCTTACAATTGGTCTACAAACAATGACAGTGGCTTCTGAAGAAACATGACAAGGTTCTCATGGTAAGCAGCAATAGGCCATGTCCATGTTTAATACGTCTTTTGGCATTACATCAAGATGTAGCCTACATTATGCAGCCTATTTCAAACTTAATGTTCTAGGTTATTCCATGTTATGTCTACTACAGTGTCAACTCTTCGAAGATGTAGTTCCTACCCTGTGAACATGATAAGCTTAATAATACTGACCTCTGTTCCTGTTTCATTAAACCCACTTTCATCGAATACATTGAGCTTGCTGAGCTGGGATTCCATCCACAATGCTTTACAGTCACTACTTTCATTGTTACCATTACTATCTCCAGCTAATGGAGACGCTATTGAGACTGCTTTGAGGTATCGTGACGACAAATCGAAGTCAACGCCAGGTTGAGGGCTTTAATTGAAATACAACTGATTATAAACTTTTGGTAATAAAAATGCTAAAAACTACAAGATTCCTACCCATAGTTAAACATTGTATGGATTCTGAATTATTTTTCTTTTGGTCTTGAAACAAATGCTTGACATGTTCAGCACACAACAAGCCTATGGGTAGTGATGTATCCACCACTGTCATGCCAAAGGGGATTTTGTAAGCTTGCAGAATCGATATTGCAAGTTGTTCAAGGCAGTCAAACATTAACATTTTCAGGGGTTATCAAAGCAGCATAACCATATTTGACAGGAAACATACATGAAATCAGTATGGAGCATTTTCAATCAATAATTTGATTTCACGTAAATTAATAGCACTAGAACATCTCTCTTTTTACAGCTTACTTTTGCGACAGGCACTTCATCATGATCAAAATCTGCCATTTTTATTGCAATTCATCAATATACAATTTGACTTCCATTGCCTAAAGGCTAGAATATTACAGTAGGAGTTTTCAATTTTCATCAGATAATCTGATCGAGCACTTCAAGAAAAATCCAAAAATTCAGATTCAGAACCTGAAATCCGATCAACCCAATAAATTTTAAATCTGATAATCTATTTGCTCAATTGTAATATTTTGCAGCAATTGAGAGCTGAATCAGATGCTCAATCATGAATGCTTTTTTATAAAAATTTCAATTATCGATAAATTTTATCCGAATTGGGTGTCGCCAACATCATTATATGATTGGGAGCTGTCTTTTTTCCTTGTTGAGTAGCAAAATGGGTGAAGATGGTGGAATTTCTGAAATTCAGACTTCCTTTACCATTGAGGCGGCGTGATTTACTACAATCATCATACTTGAATAACTATGCATAATACCCAACACTAATCAATTTATTGATTAACTGATATGCATATTTCTAACCAATGAAAGTAAACTACAGCTAAATGTGTTTCATTCTTGAAACAAACAGCTGATATTACAGGAAAAAACATGTAAAAAATCAGAAGCTTATCCAATTGCAATCTGGAAATTATAAGGTAAATCTGATCTGACCTTGAAATTTTAATCTGATTCCTAAAAATTTTATCGGATTTGGTTCACAGACCTTCACTGTAACGTGTCTTGTTTTCCTCAAAAATTTTTATGACAACTTTTCTTTGACATGGAAAGGAAAACTGGCTGACAGGCCAATGAACATGTATGAGATCACTACCAACACAGTACAGTTGGCATTGTAAAAGAATCGATCATTTATCACATAGATTGAAATAATAGAAATTTACAAGTCAACAATTTTTTATTGTTGCAGGTATAAAGAGTTACTGCTGTGACAATTTATGAACTTTTTTTGGATTGCTCATTTAGCCACAACCAGGTAAGCATTTTCAGCTTTTTTCCACCCGAGTGGGTTCACATAATATAACAAGGTAGTATGTGTGAATTTCATGTCCGGATGCCCTTCCTGACGCCAACCGGACCAAGGCCCAATATCCTAACCACTACACCACGGCACTACATAACTTGGCAGGCCTACATATGAAAAGTTTGTGCAGTAACACTTTTTATTTCAATTGCAACAGGCAACTGGCTGGTGGGACTAATGTGAAGCGAGTGTACTACTGTATCAAGTTGCTAAGTTTACCAAATGCGCGGGGAATGCTATGTTTGACTCCTAGAAATTGCGCAAAAACTTTAACATTATATTTCCATAAAAATAGTAAATTTCAGCAGAATTTGGTTAAATTGTGCAGATTCATAGATTTGCATTGCAAATTTCAGCTATTTCTGGTCAGAGTGTTCGGAACATGAAATTTTTTTCAAGACTGCGTGGGGAATGCATCAGCACTTACATATGCAATGCCATTTGTGAAAGATTTCTAAGGTGCAGTAAAGGCTAATACAGACATTTGTTCTAATAGTTTCACTCTTAACAGTATAATCATTCTATCTGCACTCACCTATCTCCATTTTTGATACCAAAATCTGTAATGGAAAACTGAGACGCACCACAAAGAGAAGGTAGATCACCTTCATCTGCAGGAAATTGTATATCACTCAACTTGCTTGTGTTAAAGTCACCTAGATCCACTTCAGATGCACCATCCATAATCGTTTAATTTCTCATTTCTCCGAAAAATTAAGCTCAAAATCACTACTAAATAATTGATAGAAGCTTTCTACCTTCTTTTATAGAATTAACAGCTGATAAAAGGAGAGTCCAAGTGGAAAAATGAAACAGTAATTCAACTAGATGAGTCCAACAATGGCGCTTGCTTATTTGTTTTCAACTTCGCGCCATTACATGGGATTGAGACTGATAGCCTACGAGGATCGAAATGAGGATACCTTGAGGATACCCGGAGGATACCGGAGCATACCTAAGCGCCGAAGCGATAATCAGGCAATATAATAATCTGAGATTGATGTGATCAAGATATCATCGTTCATTATAATATTGAGATGAGATTAGGTTGCCTCGTGATCACCTCGGCGTGAAACTCAGAGGGTGTAACGATGTAACGCAAATGAGTCCCATGAGCATCTAAAGGTGAAATAGGCATAGTTATTATTATATGTAGAGATATCATTCGAGAAATGTGCAGTTCTATCCATGTCACAAACAACACTAAAGTTCCTAATTGAAATTACAATTTGTCTGGTCACCAGCTACACCTAATCAATAAATCAGTCAAATTCGACTTCTTGGCACCGCCATAACATGTAACTAATGGCATCTGCACATTATTCAATGATTTCTGCAAAAGCGTATGCAGGACATTTGATAATGAGATTCTTCACTGGTCATAACCCAGAAAATCTCAAAACATACACAACGTACTTAAGGCTTTTGTTTGAGAAAGTTCTTAATATTATTGTTTGCATTTGGATGGAGTTGCATGCTCTTCAGTTTTTGTGCACAACCACGCATGTTATACTTATTAACATCAAAAGTGAACAATTTGTTTATGTCTACAAGTTTGTTTAAGATTCTATACACTAAATATAAGTCGAATTTGATTCTCCTCAGTTCGAGAGATTCTAAATCAGATTTTGATAGTCTGTCGTTGTAATCTTTAAAGGTATGCTTGAACTAGTAACTTTTTATTTTACGAAGTGGATAAGCTTACGACAACCGTAAGCTTTATTCCCCGCGCTAAGCTTACGTAAACGACGTACGCATGCGTC
>JANVCG010024998.1:0-12195 GCA_025505365.1 Haliclystus inabai | reverse complement strand
GTCAGTAGGAAAGAACCAATGGAAACATCCAAATCTAAGAAGAAGAAAAAGGGAAAAAAGCAACACAACGACCAACCTTTCGTGGAAACCAAAGTTGTTGCTACTAACCGCATCGGTAGCATGTCAAAGAAAAACGAAAGCACTGAAGTGAAACATTTCTTGAAAACTGAGTATTCAATGGACAAACATGACGGAGTGGTCCAAATCAATGGAGATAATCAACATGGAACAGCAACCGGATCTAATGCACTTGGTTGCTCAGAGCAAGATATGTTCAGTCGTCTTGCGGAATCAACGGAAAAGCTATTGCAATCCGTCCTTTGTGAAACAGAGGCCATTAAATCAAATACGGAGCAGATATCCAAAGACCTGAAAACCGCTATTGAACGTGGTATGGAATACCCACCGACGAGAGCGGATTTAGCAAAAATAAATTCCTTGTTGCAACGCACAAACTTAACTGAAAATGTTGGTGAAATGAAACAAGTTGATACGGCTGCCCTCGAAAAACAAGTTGAAACAGCGAAGCGAGAAGCAACCCTCCTAGAGGCTAAATTAAATGATCTGATTCGTAAAAACGTCTCTACAAATCAGCAATCAAAGAAATAGATATTTACAAACAATTATAGCTACATATTTTTGTTTACAAAGTAATGATAATAATATAAGGCTTACGAGAAAATGTGTTTCAATGTCTAATTCATCATGTTCGGATATGATGAACAATGTATAGATTATACGAAATGTCGATTTCTATGCCTGTCAACATTGATCGATGAAAATTGAAATGAAATCTATTGTAACTCGATAGATGAAGATAATAGGATAACTGTATAATTATGAATATATTTTTGAAATTGATACTTGATGATTTGCCCATTCATGTTTTCGTGTCTATCAGTCTTTTTCTGTGTTGAGATAAGAGGAACCCGCAGACGCAGGTTAGGTTTTTGCATAAAAGAAAAGTCCGCGTTTTGTTCTCTGTACAACCACGATCGATCCTTTGATCATTGTAGACACGTGCCTTTGCCTTGAACCTTTTTCGAATGCAAAAGAATCGAGGGAAACAAGGGGTAACACTATTGTTTAGGTATTACACTTTGGTTTGTAATTTCTATGTGAGTGTTTAGCGTTATTTAAAGCGTTTTCTTTTAAGGCTATGCGTTCGATCGGACATAGCGAATATAAGATGAATTTTGAATTTCACGCCAATTTCGTGAGTTTATTGAACATTGCGATTTCGACAACATACTTGGCAAAACATATTTTCCAATTCAGAGACGTATATTCTAATTGAAGTCAGCGTTTCAGTATCTCTAATAGCCTGCGTGCAATGAACTCTTGCACGTCTATAATTTTCTTTAGTCGCTTTTTAACCCTTACGCGGGACTGACCTCTCCTTTATGGCTTAACAAATAATCAACACTTGATTTGGCATTGGGAAGGGTCCTTATTTGTCTGCTGCCTTGAGGTTATTTGGCAGAAACCTCTTGCTGCATAAAACTATGCCAATCCATCGTAACGCCTATTTTCGTATTTTCTTTTAAGCAAGAATTGGAGAAAAAGGATATTCCGTCCTATCTTGCATATTAGCTACCTCAGATATTGAGGTTTGATCTTGGTTTTCTTAAACGACAATCTCCTTCCATTTAAATTGATGAAGTTTCAACCCAACCTAACTTTGGCGTCACCGATGGTCAGTGCATCGATGACACTTTTTGACATAATGCTTAAATTTTTATCCTTAACAGAAATTGATTCACGTAGAAATCAAATACAAAGACCTGAGTATTACCACAGAATAATAGTATACCTTCGTTTACGTACTCTATTTAAATACTATACAGAAAGGTTGCAAATGAAACACATTCAAATATTTATATTTTGACATAGAAGATAGTTGATTTGAGATTCTTTACATGTCATCAACGCTTACAAATTTACGAATGTACCGACTTCGATTTTATCGTCCCGTTATCTATAAATAGCAGTTTGAGAATGATTTGACTGATTATATTTGTGTGTGGTGTAATTTTGAGGGAATGTATTCGTATTAGCGGCACGTCTTGTGATGTGCACCCATCTAATTGTGCGTATTGAATTTGATAATATGAACGGATGTTATCTGCCGTCATTTAAAATACCATTATGTGGCTCAGAAAGTCGAAAGTCACGAGTTTGTCGTAGCAGCAAAGGAAACAAATTAGTCCCTTGTCGTATTTCATTACACTAAAAATCAGGCTTTTTGAATTTAGCCGATGACGGTTTTTTTGATGAAATTATACCGCTAATTTCCATCGCGGGAAATGATAATTTTATATGTTTGCCGCTTACTATCACAAACTAAGTAAAAGGAAATTAGTTTTTAAGAATTAAGATAGATCATTCATTCTTTGATAATTCTGTAGCCTATTTGAAAGTATAATGACGCCAGGATGAAATGTTTCTATCAATTCAACTGATTTAAAAAGTAAATTATATTGAATTTTCAACATTTGAAATCTAACAAAGTTTTGTTTAATAATGTTTAAAGTTTGTTTGTTATTTGAACAAATGTCTTTTCGTATTTTGAATAGCAGCTGAACGATTGACAGTTTGTCTGACGTGAATAGATGGGTGTTTATAACAAAAACTTTCAAACAATGTTCAATAATTTACGATTTTATATTTATCTCAAAACAGTAGGGTACACCAAAAGAAAAATCATTTCTGTAGTTGTACCACGTGTGAAACAAACAGTGGAGGTAATTACATCAGCCTATGATTTCCCCATGCAATAATAGAACGAGCTGACCAAGTCTTGCTGGTAAATTTTAATTATCAACTGTGGATAGCACAGTCTTAGCTTAAATCACATCAACCTAGAAAGCATGCAAAAACTACCAGACTGAACACTCTGTTTTGCAATTATTTTGTTTTTTTGTCATCTCAGTTATAACTGTTTAGAGATTAAATATTTCAGGATGTGAAGGTGGATGGGGCAATGTGGAGGGAGGCAAGTTTAAATGCAAGGGGTTGTGGTGCAGCTCACAATGGTGTGAAATTTATCATGTGTTTGTTAAATTATATTTTTATCCGTAAATTCTAATATTTGATCACTTTTGTTCAAAATTAGTAATTCGCGAATTGTCGTTAAGTTGATTTTGTTGTCTCACGCACTTGTCCTAAACATTTTCTGTACTGTATTGTTTTTGAAAGTTATAACTTCACGGGGAACTTTCCGCATCCTGCTCGACGTGTTTATATTTCTCACGGTGGCTTAAAACTAGCTTTTTTAGTTTTTTTTGCGTTACTTTTTATAAGTTGAATTCCTAGTTAAATGTCATTCTAAACTATTCTAATTTACATTATAAATAATGATGCAATATTATCATGCCGTAGACATTGCTATTGACTTTCAAAAGAATCAAACGTTTTGATATAACAGACAAATAAGCAAACAATACACAATATGATTGTCTGGTCAACAGAATTTTATCAGTAACTGCCGGCTAACGTTTTTTAATTTACGAATAAGACGCCAACAAGCAACTTATCGTAAAACCACGAAGCAATGGTTACGGGATAGCGGTCAATTTTCAAACGACTCAATGCTTTTTTAATCGTTTCTGTTATCTTATTTTTCTGTTAACTGGATGGCTTGTCATTTATTTTATTATTATTACATAAGGTTTGCACTCTGTCATTTGCGGGCGTCTTATTTACGTGTTTAAAATCAATGTTGATCTGATATCAAGAATATTATGTTTGACGCCGCGATTTTGTTTGAAGAATGCGATAAAAACGCGCGTTAAAAAAATAAGACTTGCGCAATCTATTTACACTACTACTATATGCAAAATTGTGCTTCCTAATTCTTTATAAATTCCTTTCCACTGTAAATAATTGCTTGTACTCTGCTGATATCTAGACGGGATTATCTCTATGTTGGTTTTCGAAACCCAATTAACCAAACTTCACCCAGCCATTCCGTTGGAACGTAATCTTATGTTTTTCTTATCTGCAATGATCTTTTGGCCACGTTCTTAATTAAGAACTCACTTTTTATCACAACCAGACCAAAAAGTCATCGATTGTCTTTCGAAGATAGTAGATTTTTTTAGCTCTAGAAATCCACAACAAAATCTAGGCGGTAATCGTTCCTTCCTGTTCGATGGTGTTTCAAAATGAAGCAAAAACGTTAGCTACTTCTGCTGTTTTTACAAATTTAATCTGTTCAGCCTACATGCAATGTTCAAAATATAAAAGCCATTCGAATTTTACTGTTATGTAGAGGTTACATTTAATGTATTGTTTTATACGTTAGAAAACAGTAGGATTTTAACAAAGCATTGAATGAATTGTGTTTCTGAAAAAGGCCAAAATTCAGATCAATTTCACGTGAATGAATAACATTTGGTTGACCATTCTTAATACTTTTATTGTTGTTCAATGTAATTATCTTCAAGTTTAGATAGATGTTTTATACTTTTATAACACACGTTGTTGAAGGATTACAAAACTTTTCAAGGATTCTGTGTTTTTGTTGTAAAAAGTTCTTTTTTGTCAAATAAATCGTTTATTTTGTTGTAATGAATAGGGGGGAGTGGTTCTTTGTAGAATGAAGATTGGAAGTAACTTTTGTGTATGATTTTAATATTTTTGCTGCTCATGGGTGTCTCGTGTCTTGCAAGATTATAATATTTTGTACGGTTAGATGAATTTAAAAGTCACTGACTTGAGACCTCCTAAGAGAAAGCGTGACACTTTGGAACAACGGTGACACATCAAAGGTTTGCCGCAATTGTAAAACGTCTCCAGAATTAAAGACCTCCAATCTAACGAAATATATCTTGCTTTGATTCTGTAAAACATTTTATATTTTTGACCATTTTTAATCATATACAAATTACAATTTTTCTTTTGATTAAAAACAATCAGTTTTCATCAATATAAACATCCTTAAAAAGTCTGATTTTTATTTTTCTTATTTTGGCACCTGTTTTTAAAAGAATGAGTTGAATTGAATTCTCCGTTTCCGGACTTCTAGTCAAGTCAAATGAAAAGAAATTATTCGTACTGGTTTTTGAACATTTAATCAGCAATAGTGTTCTTAGTTTTGCACAGACTTGATCTAATTGGAAGATATTTGAACTGATAAAACATTGGAGATCAATTTATTACTTTCCATTAGTAAAATCAACTGCATGGGAAATAGACCGAGTTTGTCGTCTGCGGCCCCCTGCCGCCTAAAGCTTTGTCAACGCCCACCTTTATCAATGAATACCTTTGGGACGCAAGTAGAAGAAGCCGTTCCGTGATTCCTGTGGCATTCTATTGTCTTGTCTATTGTTTTTAAGTCATTTGTACTCTACGCTTCGCTTGAGACCATGCTAATGTTGCTATTCAAAGGGGCCTATTGTTAATTGGCGCTACGCTCGACAAACGAACAACAGTGAAGTCTTTGGACGGCTCACATTGGCTAGTTGCCGTCTTGTACCTTTAAGTTGTGGTGGTGAGCAGAGCTGTCATAGTCCTGTTCAGTTGCTGAGTGAACTCCTGTAACGACAAGTCAAAAGAAGAGAGAACAAGAAAAACGACAAAGGTTCTTTACGAAGACAAACAGTTGGCTTAATTCTATAGTTGACTACTGTGTGGGTATTGTCACGCCATTGAGTAAGAAGCGTTGACCTTTTGCCGTCCCTGACAAACGGTGTCTTGATCAGAAACAAGAAGGCTGTGTCGCTGCAATTGAGTCACGGGTAAGCGCCATACAAGTGTTTTTTGTGTCTATCGTCATTTACCATAATGTTATTTTATACGTTTGATAGAGGCGGGAATGAAGCCGTTGTGTTTCAATACACCCTATTCTTATAATCGCCATAAAAACTCTATACAACCCATTTTTCTAATCGCTCGTCTTTTAAATTGTTTCATTCTTCAGGTTTCTATACGACGGGTACAATTTCTGAGAGGATCGACTCAACTTTGCTGAGAGTTACACAAACGAAGTCATATTGAAACAACCGCAGATCAGACGGCCTTCGAACTCAAAAGATTAATTCTCAACTTGGTTTATTGTCGAAAACAAAATGAGTCAAGGGATAACAGTCCAACCACCTCCTCAAACGCATTCCGTTGTGTCAAATGCACCTACAACACCAAACTCAGGGATGCCTGGCGTAACGCAAGACAGTTTAAAGAAAGGAGATCACGTCAAGAGGCCTATGAACGCATTTATGGTATGGTCGCGCGAACGGAGACGTAAGATGGCGCAAATTAATCCGAGAATGCATAACTCTGAGATTTCAAAGATTCTTGGCGCCGAATGGAAGCGTTTAACAGAGTCCGACAAACAACCTTACATCGATGAAGCTAAGCGATTACAACAACAACACAGTGTCGACCATCCTAATTACAAGTACAAGCCACGAAGGCGTAAACCAAAGCAATTAATGAAGAAAGACAAATTAGGATTTCCATATCCTGCATCAGACCCAAGTGGCTTATCAAACCCCATGAAATTCCCCTATCCTAACCCATTTCAACAAGAAGCAATGTATCCTCTATACCAAAGCATGCCAAATGGCGGTGGCTATCCAATTTATGACAGCTCATGTGGTATGACTGGAGTACCTAGACAGAGTATGCTCGGTGGCCCACAATCAAGACATACATCGTCAAGTGGGTCGTCTGTACATGACTTTTACTCGCCAATGGTAATGCAATCGCGAACACCAAACTCGTCGAACGAAATGATGTCAATTCAAAGCCGGTACGCCAATCCAATGGACGGCCCAATTACTCCAACGACGGCGTCAGCGTTTAGCACGACACAAAGTTTGCACGTCCCGGTTGTAGATACGCCAACTGGATCATATTCACAATTATATGCTCAAAGACATCTGTAAATGTAATTATACCAATCATTCACTATCACGCAGGAACATTTTGCAACCGAACATTTGTGTGTGATTTTAAAATTATTAGACCCACAATAAAATTAACACGGCACTGTGAGAAATACACGTCAAAATACACTATATACAAACGAACACGCTCTCCCTTCTACTTCTAGAATAACAAAACGTATATTTATATATGATGTGTAATTAAATCATTTATGGATGCATAACTTTATTTGTAATAAATCATCAGAAAAAATAATTTTGTTATGAAAATGTTACAACGGTCATGTATAATTTTGTTTACAGAAATTCTATCCAGTATATATATCTCCGTTAAAACAAATTATAAACGCCACTTTTTAATTTCAATGTTGTTATTCTCTTCGTTTGAGTTTCTGACCGGTTTGTACAAGGGTCACGATTAAAGTTATAGTCGATTGTGAATTGTTGATTTGGAATAAAATGAAGTACTTAGATGTGAAACAGAAGCTCATTGTTTCGAGAGGGTGATGGAAATCATGAACCCACGGGTGTTTACCGTTATTTTTGCTCATTTACTCCCCCTTTTTGAAGTAAGTCAACTAATTTATTTACAAAATACAATTGACATTTTATCCAGCTTTTGTTTTGCTACAAAATAGATCTGTGCATTACTATTCAAAATCCTGCTTGCGTTTCATTTCTATGTGGTCTGTTTACTTTTTGATTTCAAATCACTGGTGTTTTATTGTTTATTTCTTAAAATCAGATGTGGTTTGTGGGGAATACGTCCTATGCGTTGATCAAAGCTATGGTCCGTTACATATGAGATACAAACGCGCCTAAAATTTCAATGACATGGAGATAACTATTTGTTTTTCAAGGTCCTTATTGACGTTGGATAAACAAAACAAACTAATGTTGTCTTTCAATAAATTTAAATTTTGATCAAAGTTCATGTCTGGTCTCGCTACGTTGAGTCAATTTACAAGAAGCACGCGCTTGCACTTTAAAATCAGTCAACATTTTATCTTTGAGAAGTATTTAGGGAAGTTGTACAAATGTTTAAGTAGCTATCGTCAACTAAGTGTCGATCACGCCTCTCGAGAACTTCCTCATTTGACAGCTTGTTGACAACTCAAATGTACATAAATAATATGAAAAAGGCTGGAAACTTGTCATCGCCTCAGTTATGACAAGTTTGTTTCCGCATAATCTGTCGTTGACATGTCTAAAATGGTTCTGAAAATAGCTAACAACTTGAAACGTTCAATTAAATTCAGATCTGTTAATTCCGCGTTCCGATTAAGTTTATTAATAGCTTTCAACACTCATAATCTCAAGCGGTCCATCTCAAAGTTTGCACTCCCCAATATCGCAACTCGTGTGGCCTTGAAAATCTTCTCCATCATTAAAAAAAAAACGTTTTACTTTTTGCCGTGCCAGACTTTGATATTGATTTGGCTACTGGCCAACATTCGTTTCACGTTTTATGTATCCCGACTAGAGAGTTTTCGATTTATAAACCGCCCGATCTATTTTATAGCTCGACTTTTGACTATATCCCATGTTAATATGATTTTGAGCTGGGATTTGAAATAAGGAAATCAGTGCTTTTATTGGTCGTATTGTTTCTTTTTAAATATAGAACTAGTGGGTTTAAAAAAGGGTTGTTTTATAGGTCTTGTTTTACAATGTCTATTTAACAATGTTGAAGACAAAGCCACGACATAATCTCACCGCAAAAAATGTGGAATTTTTTCTCAACCACAGATACATGGAGGTGTTTGAAGAATTAATCAAAGTTATTTTTGTTGATGAACCTAAATATTATCTAACAATTAATTAGTTTAATGTAATGTGTCATTTTTAAACTGCTGTTTATTTGCATTCCTTGGTGAAACACGTGATTTAGTTGGGATATTACGGAGTGTTGATGTTGTAATTATTTTTGTCAAACGATCTCAACTATTGTTTTTCAAAATGTTTAAACTTTCGAAGGAACTTGAAAGAGACCGCTTAATGACGTCACTTTCGGGTTCAGCCATTTTAAAAATATTCCAATAGATTTAGAACTGTAATTTTCTTAACTAATACAAACAAATAAAACTATCAAGTTTTTTTACATCAGGTGGTTAAAACCAAAACTTTAATGATTAAAACTTCATATTTTCATGTTGTTTTGTGATGACAACAGACCTACAATTGATGTTTTCCAAACTTTCTTTGAAAATATTGTATGATTATAGCATTGTTTCTATTGAAACTCAAGACAAGGGCTGATTAAAATGGCACCATTCGTAATTTCATAGCTTTTAATTGTTCTTATTGCCGACGTAATTGTATTGTACGGCATTTACAAACGGTTTTACTAGGCGTACAATATGATTGACGCCATTTACATCATGAAATTTTCTTTGGTTAAACTTTTCATTTGCTCACCAGACACCAGACATTTTCCATTTCAGAAATATGAAACGAATGCTCAAGTCGGCACCTGTCCTTCGAGAAATGGTCAACAACAGGGGGTATTTCTACCGCGTTAGCTTTCAACAACCATGCTTTCCATCGTGGTGACTGAAAAATTATCCTAACTGCTCGTTACCCTATTTAATGATGTCCTGAACCTAAAATGCATTGCTCTTTTCATACGTCACGTTAATTGATATCGTTGAGTGTGCGTCTCACGTAGTAGGCCTGATCAGAACTAGAGCATGACGGGTCGCTGTGTCCTGTGGCGGGACAAACGCTTGGGCAAGGGTGTGCCCGTGGTTTGACGTTGGGACTCATTTGTTCGACGCTTGCGGTTTGTACAAAATAGCTCAGCAGTAGATTTCCACCAACCGATTTTCAGCCGCAGTTTCGTTATGTAGTGAAACGGATATCACACTGTGGCCATGCGCACAACTTGAATGTTCCAAAAGTATCCTTACGTCTTGAAAGTGTTGATATGGCCTCCCGGTTTTAGAGGAACTGATTTTCTATTCTGAAATGGCAGGATGTCGACTCCGTTTCACTATTATGTTCAAACTAAATTATTAGGAAATCAATTTAAACTATTGCCAGACCTAGATCTCTCATGTTGTGTTTTAATCGCTTAGGAAGATGAAAACGCGCCGGACCTCATTTAGCTTTGCAGGCTTCCATCGTCGTGGCGTACTAAATTATTTAGCGTGTTCCGACTCCCCAAGCCGAATTTAACAGCGCAACTCAAGCAAACTCGACCACTGTAGATAACAACCTAGTGTTTTCTTGTAATCCACAAATCTTCGTTATTTAAAAACTCACCAGGCGGTCGCTAATCTGATTATGCGTCAGATAGATAACTAAGTAATTTTTGCCGCTTTCGCCGCCCGGAAAACGACTTGATAAATCGCTAAAACTCCTCTATTGAAAGGTTTTGGTTTGATCTACAAACAAATGGCCTATCTGTAGATAAGATGCGATTTCTAAACTTCAATTTATGCGTTTAAAATGCTACATTTTTAATTTTAAATTAATAAAAACAAGATGGGAGGCTGTGCAGGCGGGGCAGTTATTGTAAATAAATATATCAGCGATTTGTATGCTACAAAAAGTTAAGGTCGTGTTAAGACATCTTCAACAAAAGGCTTGAATTCAATAGGAATTTAGCGTTAGAAAAGGTCCAGTAATTCCATGAATCAACTCATTCAGAAGACTGTGGTCTTACACTTTCAAAAATCATTTTATGTTAATCAAACAAATCGGGTCAAAATTTTCAAAAAGGGATACGTTCTCTTTACAATTTGAAGTACATTCGATTGTCTGTTGTTTCAATAAAACAACATCTACTTTTAACTGGGGTTATGATTTGTATACAACTCATCTAAACAGTAGTTTAACATTTAATCATCACCTCTACATGCTATAATAGATACATTTTAAATTGTTGTAATGTTCATGACCTTTAAATCTGCATTAAATGCTTTTTTGTAGAACAAAAATTACCAATAAATGATGTCGTTAATACGTTGAAATCGTTAGAAACATGAAGCCACGTTTGTGTTTTGTTGACGTAAGTGCCCCTAGAAATGACGTAACGAGAACGCACGTTCAAATAACAAACTTGTTTGTTGAATCGTCATTCTTCTGGAAAGGAGAAATACAAAACATTTTATGAGAGATGATTATTGTGCAGTAATTGAGGCCCCCGATGGGGAAAGCTCCCCGGTGCGTTGTCGACGGTCAACATCACTGCATTAAATCTGCGAACTTCCACGGGAAACGAGTCTCAACTTGGTTCGATTATTTCGATTAATTAATCGGTGGAAGGGCTGCAAAACAAGGTGTCAACATAAACTTTCTCTCTTTGTTGGAAGACTCGAATTAGCTTGAACAATACATTTCACATCAATGAAATTAGCAATTTATGCATCAGCATTGTAACTTAAAGCCCGAATCTGGTATTTTTTCAATGTCTTCTTTCAAGCAAACACTTTGTGCCTGTGCCTTTCTGTAAAACTTGAACTCAGAATTATGATCCAACTGACCGCTTTAGCAGGTGGTCGCTTATAAAGCTGACTTCAATGACGTAAATGACAATACTTCGCATTTCATTTATAACAGAATGCTTTCTTGTCAATTGATAACTTTCCATAATAAGTGATATTTTTCTGGTGTTTTGAAATAAATCAAGTCAGTACTCCTAGAACCGCTCCCCTTCCGAAAAGCCCATTATTTTGAATGCCTTTAATTATAATTTACCTGTGACCTGTCGATCTTTGATGATTTGAAAATGCTACTTGCTTCTCGTTTAGTCTCATTTGATTTGTGTAAACGTCAAAGGCTAATTCGAATTTCAAGAAGGACAAAGCATTCAATATGTTTAGTAGATATAAATATATACTATACCCTTCGATTGCTTGATCCTAGCTTCTTACTCTTCTGCTAGCTAAAGGCGTAACTTAACTGCTTGACTCATAATTTATTTCCTTCATTTCCTACTTCAGACCAGTAGGTAACAAGTTCTACTTTAATATAAAGTAGATCCACTTCAGTAGATTAGAAATACTATCTTAACCCTATATTACTTTTGCAGTTGCACGAAAGCATAGGTTTAGTTAACACGATATAGACTATTGCTGTGCTCCAATTACCCCCGCTATTTAGAAGAAAGAACATCATTTGCCCTGGACCACTTTGTCGTGACACTAATATAGCTACTTGAAAACTATGTTCCAATGGGTTTATATATTGTCCTAAGTGCTTTTATGTTTCTTCAAAGGGATATAGGCTATATAACATCTGCATGCGTTTATTAATTGTTTGATCGACATCTTACAAGGCACATGATTTTCGTTTGTTCAAA
>JANVCG010024987.1:0-12196 GCA_025505365.1 Haliclystus inabai | reverse complement strand
ATGAAGTGACGTCGAATCCATTGTTTCTCCGACTGTTAACAATGCCATTTCCGGATTAGAGCGTCATCACGTCAGCCATGTTCACAACAAAAACAATGCGAAGGCTGCTGGTCATTTTAGACTCTTTAAGTGATTATAAGCTCTATTGTTATCATTCGCACAAGCAATTAATTCTACGGATAGATAGTAGATTGAGTTTGAAATCCTGTGCCAAAAGCCAGAATGCAAGAATGTTCGGTAAAGGCTGCGGAATCGTGATTACAAAATAGAAAATGTCACTATTGATTATGATACATGTAGGCTATATATCGATATAGAACGCAAGATGAAATTGGCTATAGTTTTACCTTGTGAATGACATGATGTAAAATCGAGATAAAACCATGCTGGATGAATGATCCATGTTGTTTAAATATTGCTGAACATATTTATTGTATATGTCTACGTGAAATGTATTTGACATTTTATACCTGAAAGCATTTGGTTCAATTTATGGGAAACAGAAACTTTTAACAGACATAAGAAAAGTGCTATAAGCTATCCTACACATTTTTGTAAATATAGTCTCTACGCATCATATTTTCATCATTCCTGTCGCTAAATTCTTTTCTGCTATCATACCTGATAGTCCTGTTTTTATTGTTTTCTTATCGTATTGCTATTCTTTGAGGTCTGTGTTGATTTCCAATGTATTTTTCTTCTTAGATATCGAGAATCTGCCTCTGCTGAGGTTGTCAGGATTTTACCATCTGAACATTGATTCGTACAGAATTCCATTGAGGATACATTGTAGTACAAACTTTGGTGAATATAAACATATTATTATTTCATACTATATATTGTTTTATGCTTATGAACTAAGTTTAGGAATCATGATGGATGGTCACTGAGACTGTAGGCTGAATTTTACAGCAGGTTAGGTGATCACTGAGGAACTGAACAGTCAAATTATATATATATCAAGTATTTCACAACGGCTTCAGAGAAAAAAGAACATAAGCATAAAGTTTCTAAAGGTCAGACGATCGTATGTATTATAATAGTTGATTCTCCCACTATACTTGCAAAATTGATTGATTGCTGTACCCGCAAAATCTTAGCTTTAAGCTACCCCAAATAGCTGTACTGGATAAGCTCTCAATTCATCCTGTTCAAGGTATAGTTTCATGCATCAATGGATTACATTTAGCTCTACACCTGTACAATATGAAATGCGTAATTTTATTACAGAGAAATATAAATTGATTAGACATCACTAGATTTATACTTCTTCAATGCAGAGCGTCGATCTCGTTTTGCACGCCTGCAATATTTTAGTATATCTGTATATCCAGGCTGTGTACATTTTCTTAAATGTGGCTATACTTCAAGCAACTAATATTGAACACAAAAGAGGAAACATTTCGCAATTTCCAAGAGAGACTTTCCTACAAATCCAATAATCAATTTCCAAGTAAACAAGTAGTGGCCGGCAGCTTTTTATACTCTGATATTAACTCTCTGGGTGGGTAGTGAGACATGAAAAAGACCTAACCAATATTAAGCACCGGGAGGCAAGTGATTTCAGCCTTTTGTGTATCATAGAACTAAAAGTGTTTTATCAAAACATATAAAGAGGACGACCCCTTGCCAGCTTTTTTTATAAAAAAGCCATTTACTTGGGTAATTTTGTAGGAAAAATTTTGAATTGCTTGAGATTCTCTAGCCTGCGTGCAGACAGAATTTTTTCTTTGGTATAGTCTGTTTGCGAATTGGCCACCAAATTCGTGTTCTAATTGTTCCTTCCACTAGCAGATTTTTGGTAGTGCGTTGTGATTGGCTAATCGAATGTGAGAACAAAGCAACACAGCTAATCTCAATTGGTCAAAACAATGTGAATTGGATTAATTACCGTAAACCACACATCGCTGATTCTGATTCAGTAGGAATTCAGTACAAACAATTGTGACACGATTTTGCTGGCCAATGCGCAGACGAACTATACGAAGAGGACAAATCTGTCTGTAAGCAGGCTAGAAACTCTCCTGAATTGACCTATTAAAATGAGCTAGAGCTACAACGCAGATTTTCAATAGAAGCATGTTCAACTTGAGGAAATTTGAAGAATCCTAGATGCAAGAATGGTTGGAAGCGCATGTTTCTCGTTTTGAAGTCAATATAATATTACTTAATTAACAAACGCTACGTAAATGCTGACGACACAATTATTTAGAACAGAAATTGAATTATTCATTTCTTTTTGAGCTACATGAAAATGCACATAGCTGATGCGGAAAAGTTTGTACTTTCATGGAAATAAATTGAAAATACAGAAATACCTACATTGGAACATGATGTCAATGAACATTCTGTTTGTTAAAAGATTCGACACTTTCCTGACCTATTTCGCTATCATTAACTCTTACATCTTTAGTGGTTTATCAACTAGGAATAAAATCAAAATGGAAGCTGAGATATAGGAAATGTTCTGGCTATTATGTTTGCTGTTGTAATTTTGTTGCGCCTTGTGGTGGGAGCATGAACATGACAAAAAACCAATCAGTGATCCGGTAGAAATTGGAAACATCATCATTGTTTTTATAATACACAGCAAAAACGTGTTCTTTGTTTCAAGGAATGAATTGCTCTTTTTAGGAATTTATTTCCTTAAATCATGAAATAAATTATTGTCCGTATATCTAGAAAATAGCTCTTAATTAGAATTTCGTTTCTTGATTCAAGAAGTTGACGTTCCTTGAATTGAGAAAAAGATTCCTCCAATGATGAAATTTCGTCTCTTGAAACAAGAACACTCAAGAGGCCCTCAATGTTGACAGTACAATATCCAAAACGTATTTCACCAATAATTTGATTTTGTTCCGCTAGAGAGCGTCAAAGTTATTATCACGAAGTTGCACATAAAATAAACAATTGTTTGCAATTCATGTAGTAGTTTAATAAATTGATCAAAATAAACAATAAATTAAAAACAGTTAGATTAGCAGATATTGAGACTATTCGATTACAGCTGCAGCTACCTCTATTCTGGGTAAAAAAAAGTATTACAAAAGATCGGCTATTGCTGGCTTACAATTTTTAACATGAAATACCTATAAAGTCAAGCACTCACAAGTCTAAATGGTCCGCTTGTAAACGGCATCTGGTAATGCCTGCATTCTTTCTTCGCTGACAGAGTAGGATCAAAGATTCATTAACGCTGTAATTTCTTTCACCAGTCGATTTAATAATAAGATAATTGATATATAATTCAGTTTTCACCACTTGATGGCCATTTTGCAAGCTAATAATAGTGAGATTCTACAATATAACGAAGTCTTGTGATGCATTCAATATTCTTGTTTGAAATAATCTTCACTCGATCGATAAAACAGCATTAAGTGCCACAAGAATAAAATCAGACCTGTAATTGAATAAAAAATAAGATATTAAACTCAGGTATATATCGAGTCGATGTAGACCAAGTGTGGAAAACAATTACTCACGTAGCTAACTCTATTGGACTTGATAAAACTTCGTGGGAATCAATTGTTTGTTTGCCCATGTAACAATCAACATGAATAATTATGCTCAACTATTGTGTTTTGATTCATAACTTCAACATGTAGAAGGCTAAGCAAAATAAATACATTGATATTAGCTGCACGAGCACAAACTATTAAAAATCAATTAGAATAAAAAGAATTACGTTTCAACGTTACAAAAGGCAACTTACCGTTTTGTTAACCTTTCTTCAATTTCAAGTTTCAAACAGCGGGAACAGCAAGCAATATTTTCATTATGCTGTTGGTGTAATTGGAAATGCTGGTGTGAACTGCACTTTTCAAATCTTTCGACAACAAGTTTGATATCTATAATAATAAAGCGGAAACCGTCTTGGTAAGCAACAAACAATAGAATGTTTTAGATCAAACTCCTCCTCAACGGCGCGCTTTCTAAACTTTCAATACCCATCTTGGGTATCTATAGGCCTTGAACTATTGCACGTTTTATTTTTTACAGCTCAAAGTGCAATAAACGACTCAATAATTGCAATTTAAAAACGAAAAATGACGTAATGATGACAGGAAGTCATGTGAAAATAATCTTCGTAGCCTTTGTTCTTTTGTATTGTGTTAAAGAATCTATGCCATTTTCAAAATGGCCACGTTTTTTGCATGCACGTGTTTTACTACGGGATTTCGCAAAGTATTTTTCGACGTTTCAATATGCATAGAAGGAGAGATAAGAGGTACTGTCATATCTAAAATATCACTCAAGAACACAAGAAGACTAACGAAAGCTCTCGGTAAGTCTTTTTTAATGTTAACTGTTCGATGCTTTTAGTAAATTTTTTCACACCACTTTCCCTACGCTTTCTACCATGCTCAAGGCTGAGCTTTGTGAACTGCAATATGAAGACCACTGTTTAAAAAACACTGCCAGAATTCGTCAATATTATTTGCATTCAAGTTTGGCAATGACTGATGAGATTACTTTGTTACTAATTATTGCTTCAAGACAGGATTGCTGTTTCACGGTTCTGTATATGTACTGGTATTTCTGCTGTTGACACTATACACTGAGAGTTATCTTATCTGCTTCCAAATAACGAGTTAGGGGCTTTCTGAATTCAAACACGGGACCTTTATTCTTATCGAAAAGCACATTATTGATGAGGCATGCTTATAATGTTGCTTTGTCCTGCGAATGTATTTATTTGGATTGTGAAGGAATTTTATTTCTGATTTTGGCTCATGTATTTGAAACTGGATGGTGATCAACATAGAATTGACCTCCGTGTGAGTGATTTGATTAAGTTTATAACATATTGCAGTTTTTCCTTCCTTTTATGCAATTCTTTGTATCATTTTTCAGAATCAACCGTTGTTCTTAACACACAATGGCTCATGCTGAGATTCATTCAACCAAAATACAACAAAAAATTTAGATACCGGTACCAACCAACATTTATTGCATTTTCAACTACACTGTACTATATTTTGAACATAGCTCATTAATATAAACATTACCCATATTTACTTAATTTCAAATATGTATTGCAATAGCTCTGAAATTATCATGCTTGACCATTATTGAAGAATTTATATTCAAATTTTGAAATAAATTATTATTTTTGTTATGAATCTTTTTTAATTTCTTCCATAGCACTGTTTGTTTCACTATTGAGTTGAAAAATGACAAGTTTGATTACAGGGTATTGAAGGGAGCGAAGCGATCTCCTATAGGAAGCCGAAGGCTGATTGCCCTGGGCGCAGCCCGCAAGCAGAAGGCTTGTAATTTATAAAGCATAATTTTCCAACTAGATTTAACATCATACCTATAACAAAAATAAAGATACAAAGGTTAAACTATGGCACACGATTGTAATTACGATTTGCGATCATTCTACATTAACGCTTACATATGTTCGTAAATAATCAAACACAAAAGTTATCTGAAAGCGCCAAAAGAGTGTAAACACGAAAAGGCTTGATTATTATTCATAAATAATCTTAAAAATCTAATTCCAAACAATTCAGCAGGCAGATAATTCAGAATAGATGAATTAGGTCAGGATGTTGAGAACGATTCATTACAATGGAATACTAAACTATAAAATTACTGAGATTTTACAAAATATATGTAAATAGCAAACTTACCGTAAAATTTGTCTTTCAGTCAAAAGCGGTCGGGTGATTGAAGAAAATAAAAACAGCAAGCAAGTCCAATATTTCCATTAAAATGATCGAAAAGTATTCCCAAAGCGTTCATAATATTCATCATTGAGCTCGAAATTGAATTAAAGAGTTTCTCTCAAAAGAAAACTGTGAAACCCCTATCGAACCAAAGCAATGCTTCATAAGCGAATTTTGACGTTAGTAGTTTGGCAGTTTCAATTCATGGACTTGCCCAAAATTCAACCTGGGCCACCAGCCGTTTTAGGCGCATTGGATTGGCTGCTGCAAGGGCAGCCCGCAAAAGAAATGCACTCCACCTACACACAGATCACACTTGAAGTGGCATTTCTCAATTCCAGAAATGATTGTATAGTGATATCTCAATTTAAGAAAGGTCGTTTCTTATTAAGAAATCAGTTTCATGATTTGAGAAATGTGCCATCAAGCTTCTTGATTTGAGAAAGTGTTTCTTGTTATAGGAACTGTATTCTTGTTTTAAGGAGACTCAATTCTGGACTAGAAAGTTCATTTTTGCTGTGTAAAGGAAATAACACAATTTGATCATGAACGGGTAAAACAAAAGGTGCTATATGACCACCTAAAATGTGCTATTGTTAAACTCAATAGTACCCAAATAGGTGTACATCAGAGGTGTAGAAACTGCTTCCGACTTTTTGCGTCCAGTCCACGTAAATAGTCACCTGTTGTTGTGTAAATGCCTATTCGAAGCTCATGTTTTAGCAATTTATAGTTTTTATTTAGTGATTTCGACATCTTAGCTATGGAAGCTCAGGTGAAAGGTCAAGAAAACTTGTAACATATGTAGCTCTAACGGAAAATATGCCACAACTACGTAGTTTGAAGTTTGATAAATGTTTTCAAGCGGAATCAAAACATTGTAATTAGAAATATATTTTAGTGAAATCTGTATATATATTTTCAAATGATAAAATCTATTATAACACATCACAATAATTCATATTTTGTTGCAATGAGTTTCCATTTGTTTTGATGCATTCGCACCACATTCGCACATAGGATGGAGGCGCAAATTCATAGTTTTTAATTGAAGATGACAGTTTTCTATGAAACTTTTGATAGCGTGATTAACGTATGAAATGATCAATGTAAATATCTAAAGTGGAAAGAAGCATATATTACCGAACATTATGTCAGAATGAAACTTTCCAAGTGCATGCAAGGTTATATTGGTAAAAGAATAGAAACCCTTAGTCATTCTGAATATGAAGCCATTTCCCTATCAATAGAAAATTATCAAAATCGCACAATTGCCTAGCGCATCGCTCTTTTTTCCATCGGTCACTTCTCCGAACCTTCCTTTCATCGCTCTTGACCAATCCTTGTGCTCGGAATAACCATCTTCCTGGTGATTTTATATTCTAATCTCCCCCTTCCGTATTCTTTTTTCGAGCGATTTTTCAACATGATTGTGTATAGAAGATGTTCTACCACTGAATGGGCTATTTTTATGTCCTAACTTGTCCGTGTTTGGGCAATATGTGGGCAAAAACTAAATAAAAAAAGTGAATTTATCCAATAATGCAGGTATATCCAGTTAAAGCGAAGTGAAATAATATTAACGAATGGATAACCAAGAGTTCCAATAATGATATAACCAATACTGCAATCTCAGTCCTCCATGAGATTTATTAAAGACCGATAGAGAGGCATCAAAAAAGAGGACCTATTAGCAACGGTAATAGAAATTGAGTCAAAAAATTGACTAATGATGTGAGCGATAAAGGAAGTTGTGATCCATGTTGTGTTGCTGGTGCATTGATCACGTCTTTCAAGTGCTGTGGTTTTAGAACATCTAGTCCATTAGCTGATCCATTCGGCAAATGTTCTCTGGCCTTTTTACTTCTTCGGTTACTGCCAAAGACTTCGCCTATTTTCTGTGCTTCGCTTTTTCTGTTCCAACGTTACTTCTAACGGGTGCTCTGTTTGCTGACGAAGTTGGACAGCTTCACAAAACATCTGAAGGTAGCAGAATTATTGATGCCTATTGGTAACTTTAAAGAAATCAATTTGAGGTAGCAGGTAAGTCATTATTCACAGAGAGAAGACACATTGATGTGAAGAGATGGGATGAAAGGCACTTCAAGAGGTTTGCTTAAACGCTAATTACACAGAGGCAGAAAGACTTGATTTGGAGTAAAGTTGGTGGTCCTATGCTGCTCTAGATTTTTGGAAATGCATCTGTTCCGTAATTTTTCTCTCTGCGTTGTACTAAGTTCTATACCCTATTTATCGATGGAAACCTGCTCCTACCCAATTTAGTTTAATTTACTAATCTTTCCTCCAAACATCAACAGGTATATAAAATAAAATAAAATAACCTACAACTTGCAGAAAGTGAGTCACATTGTTCTTCGTTTAAAGAAATGTAAATTGCAAATTAAAACTATTTCTGTCTAATGTAAACTTCGTCAACTTTTACTTGAATTGTTTGAACATATATATTCAAAGCATTTTTTAGAGAGCACTTCCTTTATTCCATTGCAGACATTTACAGTAGCTCCATGACTATAAATACGCATCTATCTGATAATTGCAAATAATTTAATGACTTTTTTTTCCAAGTTTTCCTGGCTGTTGGGCCTGGAAACTACAACTATACAAAGATGGGGGTATGCTAGAGAATGAACAGCCTGAGCAATCACATCCGTCAGATTAGCTAGGTGTCGATTCGGCAACTGAAAGGTGGAAGTAGCCACCAAGAGGCGGATAACTCACATAACACCTTTTGGAACTCTACAATTATAACTTTTGTTTTGACAGTAGTTTCTATTATAAGCAGGCTTCATAGATAACAGATTAGGGTAACGCAATTATTTTTGTATCAGATAGAAGTGAAATCTTTTCCAATCATAATTGTCTATCTTTGACTTCCGGAAGAATTGAATATGATTCCTCGATTTAAATTTTGATTTGCGAAATAGATATAGATTTAAAGATACTTTTGAGATGTTTGTTCTAACAACTAGGGACCATTTATAAACTGATTGTTGGTCATACCAAGATATTATAATAGAACCAAGATAGTCTAACTCAAAACCTTGATTTTGAGAGTTTTAAAGAGGCTGATACTTTATCTTACCTTTATCAAAATCGACCGAATAAACCATATTTACCATCATCAAGTCAAGAAGAACATGATTGCAGAAATAATTAATTCACAAAACTAATGTTAAGTTATTAAAATTCACACTTTTGACGATGCAATTACCGTAAAATAATCACTTTTGCTATGGGTTGGGGTTCAAGAAGTGGCGAAATGACCGTTCGATTGTTACTATTTTTAGACCTGGTTTGAAGCTAATCAGGGAGAGATATTTTTGTTTTTATTTCCAAGGTAGAATTGACACGATGAAAACCCAGGTTCGAAAACGGCGGGAAAACCTGAGTTGTTTTACAGCGCTTTTGATGTTTGCAGAAAAACAAAATAGACTGTTTAGGGCCAGTTAGAACGGCTCATTCGGCCTTCACAAATTTGAAAAATAAAAACGAAAGTATCTAGTATCTCTCCCTGGTCAAAGTCAAAACTGGTCTAAAAATAGTAACAATCGAATGGTCATTTCGCCACTTCTCGAACCCCAACCCATAGCAAAAGTGATTATTTTACGGTAAATGCATGGTCAAAAGTGTTAATTTTAATAACTTTACATTGGTTTTGTGAATTAATTATTTCTGCAATCATGTTCTTCTTGACTTGATGATAGTAAATATGGTTTATTCGGTCGATTTTGATAAAGGTAAGATAAAGTATTAGCCTATTAGAAACTTTCAAAATCAAGGTTTTGAGTTAGACTATCTTGATTCTAATTATAATATCTTGGTCATACTAGTTGCCAATTATTCAGAATCATTTGCGATTTTCAAGACACCTTGCATGATTGTTGAAACGAGTTTTTCTAACTAAAAACGTCAGACCATTGAATAGCAAATCAATTGTAATGTTAAACCATAAGGTCTAATGTGAACCAATTTTGGGAATCAAAAAGGAATAATGGGAACCAACTTCTTTCATTTTTGTGAACCAAATTTCACTTTTAGGGTACTTCCGGTGACGAATCCTGTTTATCTCATTGCAATTTTACAAATTTTATTCCGAATTTACAAAATAGAATTTTCTATATTGGAAGAAATGATTCTTGATTTTTCGAGCAGGAAAAAGCTTGTTTTGATAATTTGTTAGCGATTCTAAGCCCAATTACTTCTTTCTGTGTATTGAGTATCTATTACATGGTGTGATGTTGAATTTTGAAGATTTTATAAATTTGAAGTATAACTATATGAAATTCATGCGATTCATTTCTATCCATGTTTTCCTTTACAAATGTTCAATCCACGTTATTTTATCTTCTTCATTTTTCTTTCTTGTCATTTCAAAATAAAGAAGCTTCCAACCCTTAGATCACATTTTTTATAGTCTTCGTAACCTCTTATCACATTCCGTTTGCTTACGTTTTCAGTTGCAATCATGGCTTTTATCCAATCAAATTGCTAGGAAAACGCTCAAATTTTATCAACTATTGTAATCACTTGATCTGTAATTATCAAATAAAGTACCTGATTAAGTTGAACTATTGAGACATATTACAAATAAGTCAAGATTTAAAAGAATGAAGGCAGGATTGTAGAATAATATCTAAATCAGTGATTACATTGAGCACGAGCAGGTTAAAATGAGCATAAATCCTCGTAACCCTGTTGTGCTAAACACTGCTGGAATGATAACGTTCTATTCAGACAGCTGCATTATTAACAGTCGAAGATACACTAGCTCCACGTCACTTTTGAAATCTATGGTTGAAATCTAGCATCAAATTTCAACATTCTTTCAGAAATGCTTCTCCTCCTTTCGTACTCATTGAAGTCATCTTATATAGATGTATCACTAGAGAATTTATATACAATTTGACAAGATGTATGCAAGCCCGTGTGTCCTTTTCACGGTCCTCCTGAAATAAGATAGGTGATGATTTTGAGCTCCAAATGACAGGAATAATGCTGGGATCATTTTAGGCTATAGAAAGTTGAGCTTTTTATTTCATGCATTGACATACGAGCAAAAATATGTTTTTCCGCAAGCAAAACAATAGACGTATCATCGCCATTGCTCGGCTGAGATGTTCAGCAGCGCGTGAAAAATCTGCAAAACAATAGCAAAAGTAATAAGGATGAAAGTTCAATCTATTTGCAGACGGTTGTTATGCCAACAGAAGTCTCAATCGAGTCATTCGACGTTTTGATCACTGTTACAGAATTTCATGTAAACAAGTGGGAATTGTGCTCGCAAAGAACTACTTGCCTCGGAATTGTAGACTTCAATGCCATTTTTATTCATATATTGTTCAACTGGTGCAAATGTGCAAAACGTACAAAGATTTTGAAAGGAAGAACACTATTAAGAACAACAAGCAGTAGGAAATGTCAATAACTTTTTTTGTAGTGGCAAGCTGCTTCACGATTCAATATCAGAATGGCATGAGTTAGATGCAATCAATTAAGGAAACATTCATCACCAGACTTGAAAGCGGTTATCATTGAATTTTGGCTTCATTCTTTCACAATGCTTTACATCTTACATACGAATTTTAACTGAAATTTCGGGTTTACGATTTCCCGACATTGGCTTCCTTACGTTTATCATCACACAAAACTGTCAAGCTCAAGTCTTATTTTCATAGCAAAGTAATTTGTTTTTGCAGACTTCCACTTCGAAACAATAAAATATATCAAGAAATTAGGATGCTTTGTCCGAATATCCTACTAATGAATGATTAGCCTGTTCTCAGACTAAATTGAGCAGAGTTTGAAAATGTTCTGCGAGCAAGCTATAAGCTGGACAGTCCGATTCAAGAAGTTTGAACAGGGGCACAAATCAGAAAAATAAACATCCCACAAAGGTACATCCCTTGAACTGCCAGTAGTGTTTTGATAAGATAACCCTGCATTCAATGCGACATTAGAACTATATATAAGAAATGAGAAAATAAAATTGAAATTTCATCTCAAACGAGCTATACAATTGCCTCGAAATAAATTTTCAAAATGAATTTCACTCTTCGAATGTCACTGGTTTCTATAGTACACCGAAAAAGATCTTTCTAACACTCATACTTTGATTCACGGAATATTAAATTAATTATCTACACTTACATTAATACAGTGTATTGTTGTCAGTTTCTCTCAGGGTATCTGAACGCTATTTTGGTAATGCAATTGATTTCAACCGTTCTTGGATAGATTACAAACATGGATTCGGAGATCCAAAAAAAAAGAATTTTTGGATAGGCAATGAAAACTTACACTTCATTACAAACAAACTAAATGGTCCTGTCATCAAAACGTATATATATTTTCAAGATGGCTCACGTAGGGCATGGGTTCATTACAATTTCAAGGTATACATCACTTCTTCTTCTTCTTCTTCTTCTTCTTCTTCTTCTTCTTCTTCTTCTTCTTCTTCTTATTATTATTATTATTAATATTATTATTATTATTATCATTAT
>JANVCG010024965.1:0-12198 GCA_025505365.1 Haliclystus inabai | reverse complement strand
GCGGGAACACAAGAGCCCTGTTTTATGAACTCTGACGTGGACATTGCCAATAATCAATCAGCAATGAAGAAAACATTCCAAGCACAATTGATTTTTTATAATACAATGTATGATTTATTGTATTGAACACCTGAAGAATCGCATTTTCATAGGTTGCAAATATCTTAAAAATTTGCAAGTTAAATTTTGTTGAAGAACCAACAAATTTAATGTATGGTTATCCTATTGTAAGCAATAAAACTGCGATAGTGAGCAAAAATTGGAATGCTTGAGAGACACATTCAGGGTAATATTAGCATTTCTATGTAAGATGCTCGGAGTTCATGAATCTCTAAAATCTCAAGTTAACGAGTGAAGTTAACGGATGACGTAGAATTTAGAACTGATAGTATAAGCACAGAAGCAGCATATGCTCTACCAGTCAAACGTTGCAAAACTTTGAAAAAGATAAAACTTGTTTTATTGTGGTGGATAAAAGCAAATGATTCACAACTTGAATGTAAATTCAACATTTATTCATCTTCAGTCTTGTTAATATCAATTTGTGGATTCAAAACTCCTCATTACAGTCTTTGCAAAATGTGCTAATTTAGTGAATGTTTAGCCAAAAAGATATTACTGTACTTTAAAATTATTGAAATTTTTTCTATTATTCTAAAGCAAAACCAGCTAACGTCTTGAAATCTAGAAAAATTATTAAAATGTTTCTTGTATTTTCAGTAAATTTGATAATATTTTCATAAATTAATCATTTCAGTGAATTTGATGATACATGCTACCAGTTTACTGTACCATAAACCCTAATTTATCAAAATGAAATAAAGACAAACAAAAACAAATTGTATATATAGTGGAAGGGTCTAAAGATCGAAGTCTGAATTGAAATTTTCAAAACTTAGCAAACTTATGTAACAAATGAGACATAGCGCGATATTTCGAATAAAAACTATTTATGTTATCTATATAGTTTCACCCTGTAAGAAAACAAATTGCTCTTCCAATGCATTGGAGTGTTTTGATATCTTACTTAAATTGAAAACAAGGCACGTTTTACAAAATTTAAAAATATTTATCAGTAAAAAGAATATTTATAACGATTTATAAAGTTTAAATTACTTATATCCATTGGATCATTTATAATCAAATCTAAATAAATTACTTACTTAAATGGAAAAAGATTTTGATCGAGAAACTCAAATTATTTATCATATAAACACAAACTATAAATTGTATCTTTAGATATTTACCAGTTTCAATGATAATTTACATAGCAGACTCTCAATATTGTTTCTGATTCTCAATTTCAGTACTATATATGGTATCACAATGATAATATTCAAGATAATGTTTTTGGTATGCTCAGCATCACTGCTGATGGCTGCCGATGATCGCGAATATTGTGGCTTCTCATGGACTTCTGACACATTAGTCCCAGGAACTGGTAATACAATTGAAGCCGTGTCTGCTAATTTACATCGTGATGACCTACTCATCAAAGATAGTGCAGATGGAATGAAATTATCATACGGGTACCGTACAGGTGAATTTCAACGATCTTCTGTTACTGTTGATCAATCATCTTTCTGTAGTGGGGGAAGAACTCATGCTGCAGATATCAACGGCGATCACAGAGATGATATTCTTTGCCACAAAGCGGATGGTACATTCACGGTCAGATTTTATTCAAGTGGAACATACCTCTCTGAGAGTCACATTGCTATTGGATACAATTGTCCCTTCACAAACTCACTTCACATTGGAAATTTCGATGGTAAAGCAGGAGATGACATAATGTGCTTGAATAGAGCAGCAGCGGCTGCTGGTCCAACTTCTAGCATGTTTTTCTTCTTCAGCTGTCCAAAGGTTTACCATAAAAGTACATATTACAGTGAGCCTACCAAAGCTCCTCCACATCCCAATGTTCCGTTTTTACCACCAAAGCCAGCTTATCCAATTCCCTATAAAGTACCTGCACCTGCTTATCCCAGTCGACAATATGGTTCTCGTCATCAAAAGATGCACCCAGCTTACCCCTCTGCACCACATCCCCATCCACAATCAGTTGTCCATCACGTCCATCATCCTCAGCCTTATCCAGCTGCTCCTCAGCCCTACCCAGTTCACCCCCATGCTCCTCAACCCTATCCAGCACACCCCCATGCCCCACATCCATACCCACATGTTCCACAACCAGAAAATCCATCTGTAGTTCATCATATCCATCATCCTGCGTCTTACCACGTTGCTCCAAAGCCCGAACAACCTGTTCATGAATTCCATTATCCTCCAACTCATCATGTTAGCTCACATCCGGAGCCAGTACCAATGGTTCATCCTCATCCTGAAATTATGAGTCAACAGCACGGACATGGACATCTCCACGCTCCAATGCCATATTCCAGGATGCTTCACCACAGATTTAAACGTCACTATTCTGGTGGTGCTTATGCTTACACAGCGAATCATTACAAGAATGGCGGTTGTGGTGCTGGTATGATCTATACTTTCCCTACCCCCAGTCTCGGAAGCTGTGATCTTACTGATGGTATTTCTAACATCATTGTTGGAGATTTCAACCATGATCATATTGACGATATAGCATGTAACCAAATCGATACTGGAGTATTGAATTTCTATTTGTCAAATGGTGGAACTTCCGGAAATGTTTTCCCCGCAGCTGGAACGTTGGACACTGATGTTGTATGCGCTTTTGGAGCAACTATTGCAGCAACCAGCAAGATGTTAATTGCTGCTGATGCTGATGGAGACGGAGATGATGATTTGGTATGTGTACCTGCAGGAACAACAGTTGCTGCACCTGGTCCCACAACGGCAATTATTCATTACTCCGATGGTACTACTTTTGCTGCAGCCCCTGCAGCAGCTGCTATAGCCGTTGGTTGTAACACGTTCTGTGCAGATGCAGCTGGTGCTACTCCAGTAAAATATGCTGTTGGCGATTACAATGAAGATGGTTACGAAGATTTCATGTGTTATTACGAAGTAGGTGCTGCAACACATACCGACTTCGTTTTCTCTACAGTAAAACAGTGAGATATTTCCATAAATAATTTTTATTTATCTTTGTTATTATTGGACTCGTGTTTTTTAAGCTTCAATTAGTTTTAACGAAAGATATTTTATTTTGAATATTATTAATAATAAGTGCGTAGACTTGTTAACTGTTCACTATTTCTGACTTTAGAACTATTTGTTTATTTTGATCTCTTAATCACAAGAAATTCTGTGTTATGCAATTCGTTTCGAAATGTTCTGGTATATATTGAGTAGCATCCTCGTGAATGTAGCACCAAATATTATCATATGCTTTGACTATGTATACGACACTAGGCGTTTAGAACATTTATGAACGTCGGTTTGATAGACCATACTGGATGAACTTTTATATTGTGTTTAAACCAAATTAATCTGTTAGCAGTAATTATTTTAAGGTATTTTATTGAGCTTAAAATAAAATATAAGCATGAATCGTTAAAAAAAAAACCTATATTACATGATCAAGCAATCCCGGGCAAGCAACAGAATGAATCTCGAATTTTTGAATGTGGGTAACCTTGAAAGTGAAGAAATAATTCTACTTTTACCTTAGATTGGAAATAAACATAAGATATCGATTTAATGTTAAACATTGTAGAATTAATAGCAACCTAAAATTCGATCATAGCTTCTAGGGATTTGACGTCCTTGAGCGTAATGTCTGGAAATTTTTGAAAAAACAAGCATATTCGAAACTGTTCAAGGATCTGAAAACTTCATTCTTTAATAAACGAGACTGAATTCATTGTTCAATTTTAGTATTCAAAATATAAAATAATTCAAGTCAACCATTTTATGTAAAAATTACCTGTCTCGACGACCAGTTTTCAAGACAAGGGTATCCCCTGGTTGATAAAACTAATTTGGTTAATACGGCCTCTGTTCCTGAACATCTAATATGTTGACCTATTAGAAAGTACATGGAATCTTAACTCTACGTGAAATTTTTCAACGACCAATCAAAACCGATTCAAACGTGAAACAGATGACTCCTTAATGATAACCAGATTCCTTCTTTTCAAGAATTACTTACTGAAACGAGGCTAACTAGTTGTTTTGATCTATCAAAAATCAAATTAAAATTCAGATACGCGAATCATGCAGAGATAAATATAAATAGTGGGTGTGTTTGTCATTGTTATTAGCTGAATACATATTCTTTAGTTTTTGTATTTCTTCTGTGGGGATTACATAATGACTAGTTTCTGATTTTCTATGCATTCTGTCCCTTATTGTTACGCTATGACTAACAAGATTCTTCAGTAGAAACTGTTTATAGTGTCATAATTTTTTGAAAAAGTAAAATTTGAGCTATGTGATGTTATAGCCGATATTACACAATAGTAATATATAGAAGTGAAAATATAAACGATGGATGTATAGTAGAGAATGTAAACCATTTTACAAAGCCACTGTCGCAGGTTGCGTGCGATCTTTGCACCATTCAAGTATTGGCATGCGCGAGTAGTTTAGGCATAATCTCTTTGTTGTAGGAATGATTTTTCAACCAAAGATACGATTTTGAAAATGCCTGTGTTTACAATCAAATAATGTTAACATCACATCAGCTAAAAACATACATGCGTAATACAAGTCATAAGTCCAATTGCAAAGAGTCATTGAAGCCATTTCTCCCGAAATGCATGTTATAAGCCATGGCAACTAATCCAATCTTCTTTTATGAAACGTTTTCAAGCTGTTTTCTTAAAGTGTCAGGTGCACTTTATAGAAAGAAGCTTATACAAAATACATAAAGAGAAGCACGCTTTCGTGATTATTGATAGTGGTTTCTAGAGCTATAATGTCTGGTCCACAGTTTGAAGAAAACGCGCTTGGTTTAGAGATTATCATCATTGGAAGAGATTTGAATTAATAATGGTTTATGTTTTACAAACATGATCCATGACAATTTTGACCATGATACCAAGTCTATATATAGTAAGTTGATGATAAGACACTTGATACAAGATTAAAATTAACTTCAGTAAAAATATGGTTTAAAATATTTATTGAATATGATATCTAAGAGGGCTGGAATTTGAGAGCTACTTTTTTAAAAGACACTTTCGATTTACACGGTTTTTGATAGCTATCACATAATTGAAAAACTGTTTTTGCATTCAAAATGGAAATCTGAATAAATTCCCAAATTCGCAAATCCAAAATATTGAACACTGGTAAAGACAAGTAAAGAATAAAAATGTAATATAAAAGATTATCCATCCGATTAAGTGAAATGTAGCTGGAATGGGGTCTAGTAAGTGGTTCTACTTTTGCTGCAAATGTTTTCAAGGTGATAAAATAGTAGCAAAGTCGGAAGAAACCAGATCTATTGTCAACGTTATATTTTCTAAAAGAGCAATTTCATTTAATTTATAAGCCATTTCTTCATTGGTTTGCATAAACAAGATAGGATAAAAATTGAATTATGAGCAACAAAATTCAAATAGCACATAGCATGGAGGTTAATACGATGCAGCAATATTGACGTCAATATTTGTATCGAGCAAAACTCAAGCTAGAAGCATGCACTACAACTGTAACATTTGAATTGTAATATCATTCTACTCAGGGTTGGATTTTTTTCTTATTCTCCTAAATTATGAGTGGGAGAAAACATCATCTACTAAGTGCATTACATTGATTAAAAAGGATAAGCATGGCGTTTAACTGATGTGTGGAAACAGTGCACAACTGCTTTTGGTAGCACGCATTTCAAATTAAATTTGAGTGAAGATTCATTTGTCATTCATTTATTCATTTATGACCTATTATTGTTTTTTCTTGCCTAAAGCATTTGTACTACATGTACCATTTTATTTTACTTGCCGAGTAATGCTCTTGCTTATCTTAAAATGTGTGAGCTGACCACTTGATTTCTGATGTGGCTTTGTTAACAGTTGGTGGAGCAAAGGATTCTATGTCTGTAAACCGAAAACTAGACCTTTCTAGTTTCGGCGCTATGTCCGTGCTTCTTCCAATGAGATACACGCAGCAATCGCGGAACCGGCCACAGTATCGTACACAAATAAAACGACTCAATTAGTTCTGCTGTCGGCTGGTTCTTCTTAAAACAAAAATTGAAATAAATCTACATAAATACAACATCATTACAAATTTTCGATAATAATTAGGTAAAATACATGTACGATAATTGATTTACATACCTTCAGTGTTGGCTCAAACACGGACATAAAACGACAATAAACAGTAATACCAACTTTTCGGTAAACTTCTACTATTAATGTAATTTGAAGACATCCGTCTCTGATGCTAGCTCTCTTTAACTATATAAATTACGATGCTACGTGCTCACAAGACAACAACAGACATGTCTAGGTGACAGATTTAAATTGGACGAGTTATTTAGGACAATCAAGACAATTAATAAAAGCTAATTAACAAGTATAATGGTGATATTATTGATTTACTAGATAACAAGAAATTATAAAAGTAGATTTAAAATAAGGATACTATTTAACAAAACTAAACATAAAATTAAAAGTTAAATTCGGCGGTAACAATGTCTATTCATTAAATCAAGCTTGAAATGTGGCACTTAATTAACATTTTTTTTTAAACAACGCTGCAGATCATTTTAAAGTCTTCTAGAAAATAGGACATTGTTGTGCGGACAACGCATCGAAGATTTGAAATGAAAATTGTTAGTTATATAAATTGGATACATAATCTGCATGTATAGCAGATGTTTCAAGTCAGCATTCAATCCAACTGTACTTGCTGTAAATTAGGGATATATCTTTCACTAGCCACGGGACTTATATTATGATATCTGTTTCCCAAAATACAGCTATACCATTTAGAAGCTTATATGTACGTATATACTCAATAGTTCAAGTCTATTTGCAAGTTACAAGACTGTCAACCATATCAAGACTCCGTACAATGATAATCGATAAACCTCTGGCAAGATAAAGGCGATTTCTAGAGCAATAAACCATTTTAAAATGTGTCCTCTATGCCGTGTAAGAAATATTGTATGGTTCCCAAATTTCTGACTCATTTAAAACTATGCTTAAAAGTGATTGGTTAGCCACGAGAAAACATATGCCTTATTTGCTAGTTTTCTTTGCATTCAAACCCAAAACGGTTCTCATCTTTTCAAGTTAAATTTTTCATATTCTCAAATGTCTGCATAGGATTCATTTAAAAATTACAATTGATTATTATGAAGATATTTAATGACTCAGGATCGGATAGCGATTTCTCTTTTGTTGAAATCCCGTTGATCAATTGAATCCAAAACCCTCGTCTTACACCAAATGGCATTGGCTGGAAAAAGAGATTCAATCGCATGTTATTATAGCTTCAATCATTTTGGATGGAGAATCGATATCATTTACGACAGTCTGAAGCATCATTTCTAGTGAGTTGTTCTAAATTTTTACTTGCAATCACATATGTGCATGTGGCCTCTCTTCGATGTAATCCGGTTGAATGCGTATACGCCACGTTTCATTTTTTTTGAATCATGACTTTACGATCCTTATAGTGATTATAATCGACAGACGAAATCATCACCTACTATAAATGAAATTCATTCTCCACTCTCGTAGATTGAAATATCTGATTAATCAATTGGGGGCTGAGTTTTAAGTCGAAGCATATTGACTATACGAAAAATAAAAAATGTATCTGTGTAGTGTATTATTCATCTGAATGTCGTTTACAATGCTACCGTTTAACGAATAATGTGCCTTATGAATATTATTTCATCTTCATACTATAAAACAGGATATCATACTTTTCAGAGCAAAAAAGAAAAATACTCAAATCTCTCCTATCTCTTTAACATCAGCCTTTCAAACTGTTGCTCTGTCATTTGTAATATCGTGTGGTCGTATTTGTTTCTGCTTTTGTTTTGCTCAACACACGAACAGTTGAACAACAAAAGGATATCCTACGAGGACATAAAGTCGATCTCTATGATGTCAGCATGGTAGCACAGGTTTATTTTTCTTACATTTGTTAGCCATTGCAAACAGATACAAATAATGAAGCCACGGTTTACAATTGAAAGAATTCTTATAATCGATTGTCTGATTACGACAATTCAAAAGAATACAATAAGTATATGTAGGATTTTATACTCGAAAGAACAATTTCTGTTTATAGTTTGATGAAGCCGCTCATACGAGTAGCATATATTGAGTATTCTTAAGGAATTTTCATCAAGAACTTGAAGGTTTGTCATAGTCCAAAAGTAACACATCCATCGTAAGGTAAAGTAGCTCAAATTATGACCTATATCATTTTTGTGATTCTTAAAAATTTAAAACATAACCAGGCGAGCATTCAACTTTACTATGGTAAGCAAGGTATTATTATTATGTAAATTTATAATGCCATATCTAAAGCCGAATAATTATATTCAAAATAAAATATCACATATGTGGCTGTTTTGATAATGCAGAGCATTTTGCTCCACCAAGCAGGGAAGGAAGTAAGCTGCTCTAGCTCACGAGCTCCATTTGTTAAAGTCTCTATTTTTTACTTATTTGTAATTTTTACGCTTCAAACTAGTATATATAGCTATGGTACGAATCCTAGGCACGTGATATAATTGACATTTCAAAATCTATTTTATTTCCCATCACATTTGTATTGCGTGTATCGTGTGTGTTGTTGTACAACGCAGCTCAAGAGATGGGACTAAACCGTGTCAAAAGTATTGTTATCAAACTCCACCTTAGTAATCAGGATATGGAAACATGTGATTCTCGAGAAAGAATTTTGTTTTTCTACAATTACAATTTCCGCTAATTTGTTAACAAAAGATTTATTCTGAATTCGGAATCAAAAAGTTCAACAGATCTATATCGGCAGCTAGGTAAATCCCTTTTGAGATCAAAAACGCTAATGCGCAATGTTTTTTTTCAATGTTTTTATTTTTAATGTCTTGCAGTTACTTCTAGCCTTTAAAGAAGCAATGTTTTTACTGTATTTTCAATGTTTTATTTCAAAGATCTTGCATTGATAAATGTTTCATTAAAATCTTCTAAAAATGCTGAAAATAAAAATGATCATTTGCAATTTTAGCAAGAAACAATTCTTTAGTGAGTTTCTCGACGAATACAAGTCTGAAGGACAATTTTGGTGTTTCTCAAGATTATGTTTCTAATATACATATACGATTCACAAAGTCGTTATGTTCTCAGAGAATTATCAAATCAAGATCAGAGAAGCAAAAAATGAAATATTAAATTGAAAAAGTTAAAAAAACTCCTCATGATGAAGAAATTGTAAGGATTATATACTTCAGTTGTTTTGAAAATACCCTTTGTAATTCTTCAGAGCTATATATGTATCCTCTTCAGTTTATAGCTACAGTGAACCATCAACCTAGCAAAAGTGGATTCATTTCTTTAATTAAAATTCTAACGTGATTTTGATAAAAGGAGAGTCGTGGGACTTCAGAACAAATGCATCATTGATAGTGTCCACAATCAACCATAAAATATGTAAAATTAACGAATATTGGCCGTCTTATTAAAGTACATGTAACGTTTGAAAATGGGATTGAGTTGAGATCAATGGGTGATCTTAAATATAGCTCCCATTCGTATTTTGCTTTATTTTAATACTCAGAAAAAATCAACATTTGACAATGATTTGACGTCGGACTGAAAGTATATGTTTGGATTTGAATACCCGGGGGGGGGGGGTATTTCAGTACTTTTCGGACAGGGGTGTGCCATTTCAAAAATTTCGATTGTACCCTAAATTTGCACAGTTTTGTTGAGTTTTGTCAAAAAGATTTCGAAATTTCCCGCCATTTTTGATTCAAAATGGCAGCAAGAAACCTTAGTGGGCGATTTTTAGCATCTCACAGCTTGATTTTGGCACTTCACAGCAGGGACCACAAAATTCACAGCATGGGGAAAATTCTTTCCCAAGAGTTTATACACTAAGATTGCAGATAGTTTGCAAAAATGATACCCTTGAAAAGTGGCACCCCCCTATAGCAGCTACATGGAAGTACCCCCTGTGTTTGAATAGTTGATGCCATTGATTGTGTGTCTGTTTTATTTGGTTTTGAAGAAGGCTAGATAAAATTTTTATCCGTTCAAGAATTTGAGAAGTGCAAAATTTCATAACATCTTACCTAACAGTTTGTCCTCTTCATTTAATTTTATCCAGTTTATTGCTACAATCGTGTAATTTGGGCAAAATTGATTGCATGAGCGAATGGCTTTCCTGCAAAACAAATTCGTTACCTGACCCTTGACGAATTTTTAAGTAGGAGGCTTTTCCTGATTCTTTTTGCTTTTACTTTTGATATTCTTTATACTGGACCTTCGATTCTCAATACATCGTGGCCACGTTTCTACATTCAGACATACGGATGATACTGCATTTATCGATGCTTTATAATTTTGTGAAGGAAATTTTTGAGTAATATATGCCTTTAAAGTGATTTTTGCAAATAAACCATACAGAAGAGATAAAACTAGGCACCGGTTTGGGCATAGGAGCATATACGGTTATTCCATGGCATAGTAATGTAATTGCGGAACTTTGTGCACATCATTGAACTCAATTTGCAAATGAGCAAGTGTTTTTCTGCTAGATTGTGTTTGCAAATAATCGATTTACATTGAAGGTGGATCACAGGTATACCTGAGAAGGTAATAGAGACTCAAGAAAGGATGACCTATCAAAAATATTATGTCCTTGAACTCTGGTCTAATCTCCCAAATGTTTGGACTCTACCAAAACGGATCAACTACCGCACGACAAGCTTTCCGGGGAGCTATTTTGTTCAAAAATATAAGTGACAAGGGGTGACAAGCATGAAAAAGTGAGGGATCTTATCGAGTAGGACCAAATAATAAAATGTTGTACGAAATATTCACATTGCTTATCCCCATACCTTCCAGAATATGACTCAGTCTCAATTTGACTATCAAGTAATAGACAATCAACTTGACTATCAAGTAGAAGTATCTAGATAATTTATAGCTAATACAGAAAGAGATCCCTAATTTATTTCAAATCTTTCATAAAAGGTATGTAATATCTTCTCTTGAAATGTAACACACTTTTCTGTTTTCCAATTTCAGGATGCATTCATTCTTTCTTACCAAATGCGTCTATTTGATGGCATTATTCTATTTCTGTTTTGCGGCTGCTCCAGAAAATGGGTTTTGCTCTCACACATACTTCAGTGAATCATTTGCGCAAGATAAATTCTCTTCAAGGGACACTTTGGGCAAGTTTTCAAAATCTACAATGAATTTGGTTCTATCCAATACTCCATACACAAATATTGCCCACCCTACAAAAGTTGGCACATTCAATGATAATGACCTGTTGACCATCTCTGCACCCTCATTCTGTCAGCAGCTAAATGAAAAGCTACACACAGGAGATGCAAATGGAGATGGATACGATGATTTAATATGCTGGAGGGCAGACGGCTCATTTTCTGTTCGCGTATTTGAAAATCCAAATTTTGGAGTTGAACAAAAAATCACGGGCTTCACATGTACTATTGGCGGGAATATTCGCGCTCTATTTGGAGACTATGATGGAGATGGTGTTGTTGATATTCTTTGCATTGACAGCAATAATTATGCCTCGATATTACCTCATGTCTACTTAGGTGGTAAATGTGAGAGAAATGATGTTAATCTTCAAGCTGTTCAACAAAGAATGTCTCCCATTCGTCCGAGTGATATACTTCGCTCGCAGATGAATTTGGGTGGTTACTCTTCTAATCATTTCAAGCATCATAAGTCACTCATTTGCAAAGGAATCACAATGGAGTTGACAAGTAATCTACCCTGCGCTGGTGATTCCCCTGCTGGAATTGGAGACATAAATGGAGATGGAAAGGATGACATTGTCTGCATTAGTGCAAATTTTCTTTACTATCATTTAGCAACAGGCAATCGGGCAGCTTTGTGGTCCGCTAAAAGCAATCCAACTACGGGTTCGGATACCTGTGATTTATCATCGAATACATTACAAGTAGGAAATATTGATAGCACACCAAGAGAAGAAATATTATGCATTCCCTATGCAGGTGGCTTCATAGGAGTTTTCTATTATGACTATCAAGATTTATTACAAAAAGTTCCTGTATCAGCACCACCATGTGAAGAATTCTGTTCAAGT
>JANVCG010024954.1:0-12204 GCA_025505365.1 Haliclystus inabai | reverse complement strand
CATCGAAACTCCAAGTTTGAGCTGATTTTTGGATAGGAAGGAGTCGCGCTATGCGAAAACGCAACAGAAACATGTACCGATAAAAAAAATAGTTCTATCCAAATCCGTCATAACCCTATAGCCGAGATATACACTTTAACATATACACATTCTTACAGGCTATTTTATAACAATGAAAGTGTACTCAATTATTATTATCCCAAGCAATGCACATCATTCGTTATCGAATTCTCATTTGCTAGTTCAGTTGTATCGCAAACTAACAGCATGGTCAACTGTGATCATAGTAAATGAATGATACTAATTATATTATGACGATGATCCTTATGACTAGATGTAAATTGAATCTAGAGTTATGTTAGTAAATGTAATCAAATACATCAGTTTCATTTGACATGAACGTCTCTTAATAGATTGCATGTAATCATCATCATCATCATCATCATCTTCTTGTTGTTGTTGCTGTTATTTACTTTACTAATATTGTTGTGCTGCTGTTGTGTGTGAATAGAATTTATTCTCTATCGATATTGCCTTTATGTCATTGTTGTTGTAGTTGTTGCTGTTGTTGTTGTTGTTATTGTTGTTGTGTAGAAGACCAGGTGCTATTCCAAAGTGAGAGACAGTGAGAATAATAAAAAAATACAAAACAAAAAAAAAGAAAACAGAAAATCAGCAAACAGATAAAATGGGGGTTTACGGAAAAAGTAGTAGCTCCCCCAGATCTGTATTTAGAGATTGAAGTCTCTGGATATCGCAATGCCCGTAGGGAAGGGTCAAAATAGCGTCATCTTTTAGATAACGCTTATCATCATAAGAAGCTAAGGCTTTATTATTGACATTCACTGTGGACACCCAATGGAAAGATGACTGCAGCTGAACCATGCTGCGCATTGAAGTGCAGTGTTCGCGTAGAGAACGCTCATAATCAGCAAATGATAATTGTTTTTAAACTACCGATTTTTTTAACGCCTTTAGCACGTTTCACTTCCTTACCAGCGCACTGGAAGGAGTACATTTTTGCCCGTAAACCAACAAAAGCTTCCATTGATTTACCATCTAATTGATCCTTCAAATAACCCACTACTCTTTTGCTAAGGGTATTGTAATTGGGATGATTCACGTCATATCCACTGAAATCGAAACGATCGAGATCGTCTCTCGTGTCAGCATGGATATCATCAGTTTTTATATGGTAGAGAACACTGTCCGTATAGGTCAGGCATAATCTGGAAGTGTTTCCAGGATCCCTTGGCTTAACATAATTGTAGTGAAATCGTACATTAACCACTTGGATAAATCGAGAATACAAAACCCGAGATAAATTGGTCTATTAAGCAACGACTCCGTCTGTCTCCTTTCAACAGCACAAAGATTTTCCTGAAATATTTTTCTCGCTTTACACGCTGGCATTGCTGCCAGTCGTTTCATGCTTCTTTGAGAACCCACTAGGTCAATATCACGCCTCTCTCTCAAGCACTATAATGTTTTTCCGTAGAAACCATTATTATATAGTTTCCAAAGTGTGCGATCGAAATCATTGGTTGCCCTCGCCCGATGGGCAGTGTTATAATCAATGTACTGTTTCAACCAAGGGAACTTCTTGAAGGTCAGCACACGAGGAATGTGCTTCGATTCAAGGCCCACCTGTAAGTACAAATTCAAGTTATGGTAATGTACAACATACTTTTCTTGTCCATGACATTGGGAATGAGTTTGGAAAGACTCGTTATCGTGCAATGACGACCCATCTCTGAGTCATTCAACAGCGACTGTCCACTTTCCATTCTCTGTACTTCCACCTGATAGGCTGATAGCATATCAGGAGTTACTGTGATACGTTCCGGTGCTAGAGGGTACTCATCATGGTCGTCATGGAGACGATCCGGATAATCGAGATCACATTTGATAATGTAGCCAGTATCTGACTCTACAGGAATTGTGCTCAAACGTTCTTGTAGCTCCTCAATTTCAACTTCATCCTGCCAACGAAGTCCTTCTGTAGGTAATGGCTGAGACATTGCCCAGCCGTATAGATTGCTAAAGGTAAAAAAAAACAAAAGCATTTCAATCGTCGAGCAACAGCAACAACAACAACAATTTGGTCTGTATATCTATACTATATACTATATACTATAAATTTTAACTTAGTCTATATCACAGACTTTTTCCAATATCCATTCTCTAAACGTATGAAAAGCATGAAAAATAAATAAGCTTACTTGGCATTCCAATAAACGATGTGAACTTTTGGTTTGGATGCATCGTAATCTGGTAGATCAGGAAGATTTGCTTTGGCATAGCGCTGTTGAATGGAAGTCACTCCACCGCGTATACTCTGCTCGATAAATTGATAATGTCAATGTAAGTTAACAATTCCAACTCAACGTTGGCCATTTTGATTGCAGCCTCCCAAGAGAGACCAGGTAGCGAACAAAAGTGTACTGGGTCCAGCCCATGGGAGTCTAGGCATTTTTCTCGAAAAGCTTCAAACACATCAGCAATTAACAACACGTCTGTAAGTAAATACAAATCATGATAGTCACCTAGATGCCTACACTCAAACTCTTGAAGCACACGCTGAGCGTGCGCATAATAACTTTCATCACTCACACCTTCGTCACTGAGTTGGCTAAAGAAAGCTTCCTGTGGTGGGAGGTGTACCTCCTCAAATCGTGCCCAAGAATCAAAATATTCATAAAGATACGTGCCTTTTCACGATAACAACTTGACACGCTCCTCTTAGTCATGTGAATCAGGGGTAATCGATTCGAGATAGGTTCGTGTACCTCGTAACTTACTTGGATCCAAGGTCTCTACCAAACTAGATAAGCTAGCGTTCAAGAACTGAAATGAATCAATAAATGTCACATCACAGATAGTGAATTAACGTATTTTTCCAAATCATTGAGAACAACTCGAATATTTTTATTAGAATGACGCTCTTTACAAGCGGCTAGAATGTGATGTGCGTCATACCCACGTAAATTGTGCAACACACAAGGAATTCTCACCCTTTCGGGATCGACATGGCAGTTGAGGTTGCAACAATTGTGAGCCGCACCGCGAAATTTACCTGTCAGGTTATCGTGACTGCGCACCTTAGTTCGAGCTAGAGTGTCTGCTGTCACATGTCCGGGTCGCGTGAAGTTACCTTGACCATAGATATGACCACAATCAGTCTGCTGAAAGTCTGCCTCCTCTTCATCACTCAAATAAATCGGGACAACGTTCCGTAGAACATTGCGAATGCGTTTACCTTCATCAATCAAACGATCCAAAATTTTCTCCATGGCATCTTCACCGCGGTAGATGGTCGATCGCGTGTTCTGGAGTGGATCTGTTGATTTAACAATTAATCCATACCTGCATGACATAATGAAAATTTATAGGCACGTTGTCATTATCATGGGTATCGATACTGCGAACGGTATTGTCTGCAAACTCTGTTAGCAATCGCAGAATGATAGTATGTCCATCATTCATATATTTTGCGACATATCAACACTCTGTTTCCCATTCCAACCATTCAGACATAGAGAAGTTACAAATCAAACTTACGTGATGTGCGCTCGCAAAATATTTGTGAGCATAGCTATCAAGATGGCTAAAAGAAAAGAAAAAAAGTAATCATATCAATGCATGTACAAAACATATGGTGAAGGGGAGGGTGCATTGACTAGCGAATAATTCACCGCTTACAGGATTTTCGGTGGTTTTGTATATCAAGCAGCAACTGTTGTAATATTTCTAGAGGGTTCCTCCTTCTATAACCGGTACATAACCGGTGTTTGTAACTAACGTATAAAGGATTTGAAAAAAACATGTTAATACACCCATATAATTCCATTAGCCATGGAAGGGAAATCGTGAAGAGAGAGAATCGATGGAAACTCAATTTATAACAGCAGATCACTTCAATAGAATTCAACTCACATTTCAGCCGTCAAGGGAGATACATGTTCTTGTAATCTAAAAATATAACCAATATGTAACGATTATAATACCCTGACCCAAAATACATTACAGAATCAGGTAGTTAAATGCACGTGCTATAAACAAGTAACGTACATATCAAATACAGTTTTGATCATCGTCATCTTGGTGGTGGTGGTGAAAGAGGACTTTTCACCATGTGCTCTCCTTTTTATAGTGTCAGTGAAACTCTAGAACGATTTTCATTGGTTCCTTTCATTATAAGACATACATTTATTCAAGCACGGCCTCAACTTTCGGTTTATGTTGAGGCGGGGCGATGAGAGGTTGCCAGATCTGCCTGGGAAAAAGTTAATTTTTCCATACTTTATACTGTGTGTAGACTTTATACCCTCTCACCCCGCACCCCCTCGGATCTACGACCGTGATGACAAGGCAATTTTTATATAAAGATGTCTAGATCCCATTAGACACGAAATCTACACCATTGCTCTTTGACCATAGAGTTTTTTTCAATCCTAGCATTTAAGTGGTTCTCCATGTATAATCCAGATTACGCACAAGCAGTGATAAATACATAGAGTCAATTGAAAGTTCACACGTCACGCAAGAGGTGTATATGTGTGTAGAGTCTGCATACAGACTTTGGGTCACAAGAGTGAACATTGAAATAAAGCGAGAATAAAAACCAAACAAGCAAATGATCTTCATCATTTTTTTTTTATTATTATTTATTTATTGTACATCAACAACAATAACAGCAGCAACAACAAGTAAATTAAGATAGTCTAATTGTCTACAACACAAATTCAAATACTCTAACAAGGTTCGAACGGTCTGTTTCAACACGTAATGCTCATCTTGTTGTTTGGATCGACCATAACCAGGATAAGTCGTATGTACAAATTGGTAAGCTAAGTGATCGTTGTAGTTACGATCATGCAAATCAAAGTCTTGTACAATACTCGATAACGCTTTTCCTCGGCAAAGATGATAAGCAAAATAGATGGTAAGTTATCCACAGTAATACTTTATAAGTCTCCCTGTCATGTCATCAGATGTGCTACTGATGAAGGTCTGTTGACCAATGATGCGTGGTCAGTAATGTGACTCGGTTTTCTTCTTCTTCAACGTTGTAAATAGACAGACTGAGGCTTTTCGTCAGGTAATATCCGCAAACGTATTCGATGTTGATCTGGTGTATTTGCTTTCAAGTCAAGAAAGAGGTAAGAATGTGGTTCCTGCACATCATCAGATAAGCCTGTTCTAGGTACTTTGCGTTCGTTGGGCAGATTTGTTTTGCTAGATGAGTGAATTGGAAAGCATCACGAGGATTTTTGAAAATGGTCATGTACCATGAATTGAGAGACATGGTTCTTTGATCCTTTTCAAACAGATTTTGTGATAAATAAATGATACTGTTGTCATCGTGACGTGACGTCACAAATTGTTCTCTGATCTGCTTGCCCATACCTTTGCCCATGAAATCGTCAATGACGGTCAACGTGGGACCATGACCGGAAATCCACGTCTGCAAGTCCTCTGGCACACCTTCCACGTAATGAAGTCTGACGCTCAGCGATTTCAATTCCTCATACAAATGCGGCTGATGTTTGTAATAGCACCAAATCATTTGCTATATCTCTGGCGTGATCATGTCCTTCATAGATTTCAGTAGCCTCAATACAAAGGTGGTGTTCCCACACTCACGAGCCCCGGCAGCCATCAGTGCAAACGGGTGATGTAGTCTCACTTCCCTCACTAGCAAAGGTTAAAACGGACTGTTTTGATTATGCCAGATGTATAGGCTATTTATCAAATCCAATACAAGATCATCCTTCCCTCCCGTAGACCACAGTAGAAGACGAAAGCAAAACATTTACTTTATTTATTTTCTTTCCATAAACAGAAACCAAATAGAACCATTGATACATATACATACATATAAATATATATATATATATTTACATTACATTCAACTCTTAAAAGAAGTCATCATTGTCTGTGTTAATTGTAGGACGTTTCTTATTCGTCAAACCAAGAGGACAATACACCTCCTCAAAATGGTAACACTCATTCAGGTAACGCAGTAAATGGATCATCTCCGGAGGAAAGAGGGATATTCCCGTCTTTACAACATTGTCTTGCCTCAAGGTAAGATTGAAGTTCGAATACGTTGGATATATCCAACAAAATGTCAGCAGCATTTCCACTTCTTTTGAAATTTTAATGTATTTAAATGCATATGTTTCTTCCATTGAGCTGCCAGCATTAACAAGTCGCGACATGTCACCATACTTGGCCAATTGTTTCAATTTCAACTTCTTGTTTGCTACCAATGCCAGTATGCCAAAAAAATAGGTGACGAAGACCAGCCTCGGATCGCATTCCAAAAGCGTTCCATTCGTCATCTAATTGGTATAGGACCTTGTGTTTTCCAATGCTTCTACAAGATCTCTTCGTCATTATGAGCTAACACTTTTTTGCTTCTGGTAATGGCTCTTCTCCGTCTTTCACTTCCATTTTAATCATCTCACCATTGTCATGATTGAATGACACAGTTCTTTTGAGTTGTGCTGGCTTCTCTCTCGCTTGATTGCTAACTTTTGTTTCTATTGTTTCAAAATTTTACTCTTTAGGAGCAGTACTCTCATTCACTTTTGTTTTCGTCTTTCTTCCTTTCTTTGGTGCTTCAGAGGTGATGCTACTTACATATTCCATAATAGTCAATAAGTTGTTCAATCTAAGATTCTGTGACGCCTTCTTCTCGTTATAGATGCATTGCACTTTAGGATACACCCCCTATATAAATGCAGGACTAACTTCTTTGTTTCTAGAGTTAGCTTTAATCCCCTCATTGAAAGTTAGCTTCATTGTTCTACTGTTAGCTTTAATCCCCAGACTAAAGTTAGCTTTCTTGTTCTCGAGTTGGCTTTAATCCCCAGATTAAAGTTAGCTTTCTTGTTCTCGAGTTAGCTCTATTGTCCCAGAACTGTCCATATACATCTACTTACGTCATTATTATAAGTTGAAAGATGGACTATCTGTTGATGATGGTTTAGTTTTATGTGGCACTCAAATCGTAATACCTCTCACTATGCGAACTGATATTCTTGAAGGCTTGCATGAGTCACATCAAGGCGTAGTACGTACAAAACATCGTACCCGGGAAGCTGTATTTACCTATACTTCTTGCATTTCAAATATGTATCGCAAAGGTGAATGCTACAATTTTGTAAGAAATAAATTCAGAAGAGATTATGAAAATTTCAATTCCTTATTGGCTCTGCTATGCATCTTTTTCAATTTACTTCCGGAAAAATTTTTGGTTATTGAATTGACATCCTCTTCAGAAAGATTCACTACAGGCGACTGAAGGGAATGAAACGATCTCCTGGAGGAAGCTGAAGGCTGACTCGACCGCAGCCCGCAAGCCGAAGGCTTGTTTATAATAAGAAAGAAAATTAAAATGAAATCATTTACTGTAGCAGGATAACATCTGAACCGTTTCCCAAAAATATTATCTTCTACGGATAACGCTTTTAATTACCAAACTATTGAACAAAAACGTGCTTACTATTTATTCGTTACGAGTGCTATAGAAGTAGCCATTTAGTTGAGATAATTGACGCAAAATAGAGAAAACATGGATCATCATACTGAAGTGATTTAAGTGAATGTTCTCTTTGGATATATATTTTTTTTTTAAATATGTAATCCATTTACGAGAAAATTAGTGCTGCGTCTGAAAATTATTCAAGAATCTTTACTAGGCTACTCCATTAAAAATTTTAAAGAAACGGACACCTTTTTACGTATGGTTTTGCTTTCAAAATATCGCCTACAAATCAAAAACAAACTTTCTAGTCACGAATTGAGTCTCCAAAAAACAAGAATATTAGACCTATAAAGGAAACATTTTTTTAAATCAAGAAACTGATGCCTTGATCAGAAAAGATGTTTCTCAAATTGAGATATCATCATGCAATAATTTCCCAAATTGACAACTATACCACTTCAAGTGTGATATGTGTGTAGGTTGAGAGCTTCTATTTTGGGGGCTGCCCTTGCATTGAATACTTACCAATCAACCCAGTGCGTTTAAAACAGCTGGAGGCTCAGCTTGAGTTTTGGGAAACTCCATGAAACTGTCTATGAAACGTTTTATGGAGCATTTTTTGCTTCAGTTCCATAGGGGTTCAGTGGTATTTCTGAGGAAAACTCTTTAGTTAATTGTCAACTTCTAAGATAAAAGTTATCAACGCTTTTGGAAATAGTTTTGAATTATTTTAATGGAAATATTGCTTGCTGTGTCTGTTTTCTTCAACCACTCAACGGCTTTTGAATGAAAGTACAAATCAAATGAGTTGGCTTCACATATATTTTAAAAAATCTCGGTGATTTTATAGTTTACTATTTTATTCCAATGCAACTTTCTGAACATCTTGAACTGCTTCGTCTATTCTGAACTTTGTGCCAGCTGAAGTGTTTTGAGTCAGATTATTAAAGTGATTTATGAATGATAATCAAGCCGTTTCTTATTAACACAATTTTGGCGATTTCAAATCACTTCTTTTTTTTGATTATTTACGAGCATATACTGGCCATACTGGGGCTTTACCATAAAAAGATATCAAATCTTCATTACAATCGTTTTTAGAACTAAGCCTTTGTATCTTTCTAGATGCAGGCTTTTGTTGAATCTGGTGGAAAAATTGTACCCTAGAGTTCAAAACCGCAGTTCATACCAACATCTTACACTAAAATTGGGTGATTAAATATCGCCTGTTCAGCGTCAGATCCATACTCCGGCAACTGCTGGGCTGCAGCAGTCAAATTCAAAAAGCAAAATAAAATAATTTCAATTAAATGCATTTTCTCTTTTGTTTACATTCATTTGTAGCGATCACAATAACTTTTATTGATAAGAATAATATGAGCAGTCAAATCAGGCATTAAAGTGGCGAAGTTAAGGTAACGTTTGTAGAGAGCAACAGAGCCAGCCTCAGGGATCATGCATCCCCTTTTTAGCCCCTGTTTCAATTTCAAATATCCTACCACTTAACATTTTCAATGGGGCTTTGAATCTGTTGCTGCATACGTCACTGTTCATACAGAATTTATCAAGTCGTGATGACTCATTCAGCACAAGGTACTGGAGTTGAACGGCTCTAAGCCAATGACAGAGCTGTATAAGACAGCGGAATTGCATTCTGTTTCAGCACTAGTAATGCATAACTAACAGCCATGATATGGTCATCATCATCATCATCGTTTTCATCATTTCACAAGCGCTACTTTTGGGGCCCCACAGGCTGTAAAATTTGCAAACTGCGTGCAGAGTCTGGCAGACCCTCAGAAAATATGCAAAAGGTTTCAGTCAGTGCGCAGGCTATCCCTATTCTTCTCCACATGCTGGTCAAAAGCATATCACAGCTCTTGGTGATCTTTTTAACAACAGCTTCGTTTCAATTCCTCGAAGACCAGTATTTTTTGCAAAATTGTTTGAGAAGCTTGTTTTAGTGTTTACTGCATTTTACTAAGAAGAAATGAAGTGGATCACCTATCTTTCAACTTGAATTCTGTGAGTTGTTTGAGCAACAACTCACGCCATCTTGCAGTCCCTCTGTCAACAGACAACTTTTAGAAAACAAATGGCCATTAACAGAAAACTTAGATAAAAGATTTATTTTTACTCTTATCCTGTTATCTAGAATTAATTTGTTTTCAATTTGGAAAATTTTATGTGAGATTTGAGAGATTTCCAATTTTTTGGGCATCATTTTAGAAGTAGGAGTATATGTTGGATCTGCTGCTGCATTTTCCACACAAGAACGCTGTTGTACTTGCAAAGGTCTGTGATTTGTAATCTGTACTGCAGTACTAGTGTTATGCCACCCACCCCTATGCAATGATTCATGTATTCTAATTACAATTTTCGATGTACTCACCTTACCGTTTTGTTTAGCTTTAGTTAAATGTTAACGTTGCTAACATTGAAAATAGCAGTAGGGGTGGATCCAGAAAAATTTATGACTGCAGCAAAAAGGGACAAGTGAAACGAGGCCCAAACAAAAGGAGCCAGTTTATTCCGAATTACAATCACAATGAATGTAAAGTAATAGTCCTGCTGAAACACATGAAATGCATGGTTTAGACAGAGAATGAAAAAAAACGGTTAAAACGAACAAAACAAAAATTAGTTAGTTATATTTTTCATGTCAAAAGGAAGAATGTAGACAGTGTAGTTGATGTCATGCAAATCTTTCAAGGTGGTTTTTAGGTGTGCTCTTTTAAATGAAAATGTTCGTCTGAAATAAGAGAATAGTTCCATTGCTACATGAAGTCATTATACTTTATACCCTGTTAAAAAAGGCTGAGAAGTAAGATGCTCAAAAAAACATTGATCTGTTAGTCACTACGTTCACATTCTTGGTGCAGACTATGAGCCATGTTTAATGGAACCTAAGCAACCACACCATATTTTCATCTTTTCCTTCACCACTGAATGATATATCAATTTTCTTATTACTAAATCGACTGGTAGGAGAAATTACAGCGTTGATGAATGTTGATTTTACTCTGTCAGGAAATTCACAGATGCAGGCATTACCGGATACCACTTAGAATTGTAAGACGGCGATCTCAGATCTTTGTTAGACTATTTTTTACTGAATAGAGGTATCTGCAAGACTAATTGTTTAGTCTCAATATTTGGTAATGTAATTGTTGCTAATTTATTGTCTATTTTGCCTCTTTATTAAACTATTATATCATTTGCAAATAATTGCTTATTTCATACGAAACTCAACGAGAATAACTTTGGCGGTCTTTAGCGGGATAAGAACAAATTATTGGTGAAATACTGCAGAGATTGAGATGTCAAAATTAAGGGCCTCTATAGAATTTTCTTGTTTCAAGAGAGCAAATTTCATAATTTGAGAAGACGCTTTCTTATTTCAAGGAACGTGAACTTCTTGAATCAAGAAACGCAGCTGTAGTAAAAACTATTCACTAGATATACGGACAAGAATATTTCCTGATATAAGGAAATGAGCTCCTGAAAAAGGAAATTCATTCCTTGAAATGAAAAACACGTTATTGCTATGACCAGGATAATCTTGAACAATGTCCTCTAGCTTTGAATGACAAGGGGCGTTGTCACAGAGAAGTACCTCAGAATTTGCCGCAAAACCATCTGGTAAATGACTCAGCATCTCTAGTACCCATGCTTTTGCATGCTCTGCGTTGAAAACTCACCTGCACCTTATCATGTAAAACTTTTGATACGCAGATTGAGCCCCAATAATATGCACATTGGAGCATTTTTAGGCGGAAAGTGCGTCCACTTCGCCTTCTTCAGCTCTTGCCCTTCCTTTTTTATGCTTAGAAAAAAGTTTCAATTTGTTTCATTCATCCAAATGACAGTTTTACCATCATGCATGTATGCTGTCAATTTTTCAAAATATTCACGTGTTGAGCTTTCAGTATGCATGAATTTACTTTACATGGTACGTTGGTACGTGATGAACTTTTTTCAGCCTAATCAATCTACCTTCTAATTTATTGTGTATCGTAGATTTAGATAATCTTTCTTTCAATAGTTCTTAAGCTTTGTATACTGATTTGATTGAATGTTAATGAAGAATCCTTCTATACCTACATCAAAAAAACGATCTGTTCTTTTAACAGGATTTTTGACGTTCCGCAGTTTCTCACTGAAATATTTTGTCTAAGTGAACCCAAGTTTGGGCATGAAGTGTTATGTGAAACATCCACGTGTTCAGCAAGCAGACGCTAATATCAGCACCTGCATCTGTGGCGTGGCAAATTCTTTCCCTGTCAGCTGCTGAATATCAGCTGTATGGAATACCAAGAGGTATAATTCAATTTAAATGATATGTAAACGATTTGGTTTTGAAGCTAAATCAAACAAGACATTTATCACAATTAATCACACAAAATCATTTAGGGACGTTTTTGAAATTCATTTAGAAAATTTGAAATTGACTTGGGATCTTTTGAAAGTGTATAGTTGCTGATTGGCGGCTGTAACAAAAGCCAATTATTACAAACGACTCTCTCTCTGGCTTGATTTTGTGCCAATCATTCGTACGTGTATGTCTTCCACATGTGTAGTACAAAGTTTTCTTTTAAACGATTGTACTGTGGGCTCTTTTTATTGCTCAGTCTCAACAAGCTGATACTTGAAGCTACTGGATAGCAAAAACTCAGTATTCAAGTTTGCCTTCCAAATAGAAAGAAATA
>JANVCG010024943.1:2080-12206 GCA_025505365.1 Haliclystus inabai | reverse complement strand
TTGTGGTTGTATCCATGGGTGTGGGTTCTTCAGGGGTTTCATGTGCTGAGACAGTCAGGTCCATGACTGGGGGTTCTCTAGCTGAGGGTTCTTTTTGTCTTTCTGAAGCAGTGGGTGATGTTGGGGTTGGTTGTGGAGGGGGTGGTGCTAGAGGTGAAGTCGATAGCGTGGTAGTCTTCTGTGGCTCTTGGTTTGCGGATTGGTGGTGGACGAGGTTTTTGTCGAAGAAAGCTGTTTGGTGTTAGTGGTGGACGAGGTTTTGGTTGAAGGTAGCTGCTTTGTGTTGGTGGTGGACAGGGCTTTTGTTGAAGACAGTTGTTTGGTGTTGGTTTGTTTCTTTTTCACGCCTTTTTGAGCTCCTGTTTGCTTCTTTGGTGATGGAGTTTTCGTTTTCTGATGGTTTGAGGTGTCTTCTTTGTGGTTGGGTTAGTTGGTTGTTTCTTTGGTTGAGGAGTTGGGTGAGATTTGATTGTGGGTTCTTGCGATAGGGACAGGGAAGCAAAATCTTTATCCATTGAATCATCAAGTTCAAGTATTGATTGGTCTTCTGATGTCATTTCTGCTGGTGAGGAGTTTTTTGGGATTTATTTTACATGTAACCTATCATATGGCTGTTGGTCTTGTGTATAGACTGTGGTGTTAGACTATTTGGGGTCATGTTTGCAACAATTTGAGGAGAATTTGTGCAGGTTCTGGTAAAAGGGTGACTAACATTTTTGCCAGTCATGGTATTATAATAAAGGGAATGCAATTGGAGAAGTTTTTTGTTCTTTTGTATGCAATTTGAAAGTATAGAGGGGCGAATTTGGTACTCTGGAAATTTTCTTTGCTTCTTGCTATTTTGATTGGCTTGGGTAGAGGGTTGGCTAAAAGTATTTCAAAAACTGTTCACCCTATTGATAAATTATTTCTGAACTTTTAACGTCCCTAATGGGTGTAGGCAGTAGCCCTCCTTAAATCCTTTACCATAGTTGATAAAAGACATGAGACGTTTGCTGTATGAATAATAAATGAAACTCTATAATTGCCTTCTTACCCTACTTCCTTGTATAAAAAGCACTATTTGCATCCCAAGATTACTCGATTTCGTGTTTAATGTAATGCTACAAGATTGATGAGCTTTGAGAAATTGAATAAAGAGCATAGCTGTAAGACACAAGAAACGAGATATAAACCACGAGCCGCAGTGCATGACTTTTAGTATTCTGTCTGTCTCAGAGGACCTCCAAGTTTCATGTCACATTTATGAATTTATCAGATAAATATCATATATCAAGACTGACCCCAAAATTCTGATTGTGTGGGTTTGCACTTGTTCAGCTTTTTTACATTCGATTCGGTCATATCACGTCAGTACCAATCACAATACGTTATGTCAATAAAACATGAATAGAAGCTGAGGTTACAATCAACTATATAATCTATGTAACCCAAAAACTAACTTTATTTAATTAGACTAGCTGTAGACCAATCGGAGACCAAGTAAACAATCCATAAATTCATAAAATAAGATATAGAAAGATGAAACATACAGTGGTTATGCATGCATCAAAAAAAGTTTTGCTTACCACTTGCATGGGCTGAACGCCATTTCTTTCTTTGATTGATCCATGGATTGAAATCCTATTGATAATTGAACATTTCTTTGACCGTCGAAATAGAAAGTGTCACCTTGCAGTTTACCGCAAAGTTGTGCACAAGAAGTCTACAATGTACCAAAAGATTCTAGCAAAACAATTGTTTTTGCTGTAGTCTTGATTGCTATTCCTGTAGAAATCTTCGGAACAATGAGAAAGTGCCTATTCCTTTCTGAATTTCCATTAGACACTGATACAGCTATCACACAAATCAATGTAGTGACAAAGACAGTTTTTACAGTGAAACCCATAGCAGCAAGCGATGTGAGCGAGATTAAATTACCAAAATTTTGTCGAAAATTGTATTTTACCACTTACTTTATATCAATTATTTATCACACCACCAGATCAATTAAAGTACATCATCATCAATTTGGAATTTCGATCCTTTTAATTATTAGATTCTGCTTATTAGTATTCTAAAACAATGCATTATAGGCCCATTACGACATCAATAATACGAATCTACTCACATGAGATTATAGAATCGAGGCAGGTGCATTATCATCAAAATCATTATTGAAAATCGTGGCAAATAAACTATTTCGCAGGATTCTCTTTGTTGATTTTACTATTATGGAATAAAGAAAAGCCATGCATATTCTCTGTACTATTTGAATCCTGGAGAATATAGAAAATACTTCAGGGGAACCGTGTCCTTAAGCTTTAAAGCTATAAATTTATAAAAAAGGAAAATTCTATATGTGGGGATTGAGTGGATAGCAATGATAAGTATAGCTCAGATTTGAGTTGACGTGATGCTTCGTTTTCGCATCACTAATTCAATTTTTCTAAATTGTGTGCATGATTATCTTCAATAACGTTGAACAGGAGAAAAATACGGATGAATTAGCCTGCTGTGAAATCAGAATCTTGTCGACATTAATGGTGTGGCTGATTGGCGAATGAGCACCACAATGTTCGAAGAGAAATTTCAGCAGGCGCTGGTACAGAATCACATAAACATTGCAACAAGTGGAACTGGTGTAGGACAACAGAAATGTTTATCAAATTGAGGGGAGACTCAAACTTTCCCGGGCACGATGGCTTGAAATAGTAAACAGAAAAAAATTCAGCATGATTTTTCCTTCAGCGAAGTTGGAAGCACCACTGATAATGGGAAGTTTCTCCATGCACGGAGAAAGTTCTTTCTGCATATCAGTAACAAACAAATTTCTTATAGATTGATTGAATCCTTGCAGAGAAACACATGGCGCGAGAATTTTAGCTCTTGGCGTGAGATTAGAGTGAAAGACCCAATCGAGCTGGCAGAACCACTTACAAACAAAAAGCTTATTTGGAATCAAAAGTTTGGATCACGATGTGATCAAACTTGATCACAAAGGTTTAAACTTTTGATCAGCGAATAATTCGCGATTTTAATTTATGGAAGAACCATAACGTTTCATTCAATAGAATGCAAATGTGTTGCCATATTAAAACAAACAATAGAAGGTGTGGAATGATGTTTTCCAAGCTTTCTTTCATTAAATGTAGGCTCTAGAACTTGCTAGCAACGCAGGCACATATTCTCTTTCATAATTTATCATGATAGAAGGAAACTGTTTTTAGCATGAAGACACGGCCAAAACAAAAGATAAACAATATTTTGAAACCAGAACTAGGCATGTATGGCTCAGATATTTCCTAAAATAATTTGGATTACTATTGTTTTGTATCAGAAATTTGACTAATTGATAGATTATTTAACATGAATCATTTTTAATTTAATTTGTTGGAAGAATTCTGCTATGAAAAACAAAGGCCTTAGGAGTTTTGAAATGCATCACTCATTGTTTTCCTTATGATGTAACACCTCTGATAGCTGGACCCCTGTCTTATCCGGGCAAATTTATGTAGCCCCTTGCCTGTCCAATTATGCAAATAAGCAAAACAAAACATGTATGGAAAAAATTAGTTCAATCCAATTTGTCATAACCGTTTAGACAAGACATACACTTTAACTGTTACAGCTTCACACAATATTCATGTGTTAAAACATCTTCTCCTGGCACTTCACTTTCAGTCATACGAGACATAAACACTTGACATCTACTTCCAGAAGATGCGAAAGCATAACCAAACGAATGCGATGTTTGGGATGCGAATAGATTAAGACACTGTTTCCCCTCATCAACATAGTTCAAAAACCCTAAAACACCACAGACTTTATTGGGTTGTAATACAATTGAAGGATGATTAATGAATTTTTCCTTGAGGAATGTCACAATATTTTGTGTAATGGAATCTAGCTTTGAAGAAGCTAATGTCTCGGCGTATTCTTTAGCGAGAAATGTCTTGATAATATGTTCACCACAACCTGTAGTATTCACAGCCACTTTGCATGTTGATACACTAGCCCAGCAACCAGCCCCATAAATTGCAGAGTGACCTATGCGACCTGGCTGTTTTAATATTGAACCACCACTTGATATTCCACTTGCAATGTTGCCATGACAATCAATACATATTGCCCCAACAGTGTCTTGCAGATGTGTATTAATGTTTTCACTAAAAATAAAAACAAACAAATATATGATATTAATTAGAAAACATTGTGCAAACAATGAAAATGGAGAATTATTTTGTTTACAAATTGTGATGAAGTATAGCTACTATTGTATCATGTTTAAATGTTTTCTGGAGATATTTCTGCTCATTCGTTTGAAAACAAGGCAGTGAGAGCCATGGAGTGGATTCATGAACCGACATAACTATTATGGTTCTATTCATTTCTTTATATAGCAGTTGATATTCAGCAATTCTAAATATGTTGAAACTTGTAACTACGGTTACAGTAATGAAGGCCTTGCAAATATCATTCTGTGAGAAAATAGTGATATAACACATGAGCAGCTGACGTAATCGTAACTTGATCTGAATTCTTATGTTCTACTGTATCGCATAATTTGGATAAGTAAGAGTCCTACACATCAAGTATTGACGTCAATATTTTGTACACTCAAAGCAAGTAGATACATGAAATTTGCAAGAGGCTCTGATCTGCAACAAAACATAGCTCATGTAAGATTTGCTGTTTGCTATTGAGCTTGTGCAGAAGATCACATGAGTAGTGTATATAAAGGTGTCCCAGTACAAAATACCCATTCTTATGGCAAAAACAGCAGAAGTACAGTATCACATTCTACTAAGATTTTCAATGTTAAATGAAACAAAAATCACTTCTTATGTTCAGAATATATATCTAACAATTGATAAAATTAGCTACACAAATGCCAATGGCACATATAATTTTATCTATTAAGACGGCAAGAAAACTCCATGAAAATGAAGAAGATCACTATGAGATCATTGAAATGCAGTGCGAAATTGTCTACGTGCGAATGTAATAACCTTTAATTCATGGAAAAGTATAGATCAGTGTGCTGTGTTGTTTGATTCCTGAATTATATTTGCTATAGTTGATTCGCCAACGAAAGGTCCACAAGGGGACAGAAAAACCGAGACAATAGGAATGAAGCTACAGAAAAGTCTACAAGCTTCAAAAATGCATTGATTGAAATTTATAATAGAAAACTGATTAATGCAGTCAAACAAGCAACTTTCATGTTTCACAGATTAAAACAGAAAAACAAACAAAGCAGCACACCATTTGCATAGTTTCAATGGTCTAGCACATTGGCACCTTCAAAGCACTAGGAAAATACTTTGACACTGTGTAAAACAGCATCACAGAAAATAGAAATGATGTTGGAGTAAGATAGATAAAGACTTACTCAAACCCATAATAAGAGAGAGAACACATTCACAAAGCACTCTACTTTGAAGCCAAGCTCTGAAACTGAGAAAGCTTGTTAAATATGAGTAGCTACATAAACACAGCAAAACTATGACGTCTTGGCAGAATAATTATTTTCAGAACATCTTTCATCCTTAGACACAATCTACACATAAATTTATGCATATGGATGACTGCAACCCAACCGCTTTCCATAAGATTTTGGAAATGGTCAATTCACGGTAAATAAACATAAAAACAGCAATACTAAAAAAATGATTGGATCAAAAGAAGAGTGGTTTATTCAATCTACAAAATTACTGTCTAGAGAAATGAGGAGAAAGCTACATTAAGGTTGCTTGGATAATCCTGAGGTCAGGAGCGAAGTGCCAGAAGGAGAAGATATGACCAGGACTTTTTGAGAGTCTCAAACCACAAAAAGAGGATTGAGCAAAGTTTGGAAAATAACCAATGGGACCAGATGCTTGGGAGACAATAGAATTTCAGAGGTGCAAATGAAATGGGCGATTTTGCCAGTATAAGTGAAAGGCTGTTTGGTAGCTTCTGAATATCAGAATAAGCTTTCCCAAATAGCATTCAATGAAATCAGTACTAGAATTCACTTTCATTAAAGGAGTCGGGAATACAAACATGTATGACAAACTTTTGAGAAAGAGAACGTATGTCACAAAATGAAAGCTAGCTGCAATGGTTGACAAAGCTAGTTTGAAATAAAAGTTAGAATGCTATGAAAATAGAAGAAACAGTGATGCTTCATAAAATTCAAGATGGTGCAGAAAATTGAAGCTATTAAAAGTCATCTAAAAAATACAGCTTTCCAAAGTTAAAAGAAATAAGTTACTGTATATTTCATCTGACATCTGATGAGGTTTTTGATAATGATATCTGAGATCTTGAAAATATTGACAAACTTCCATTTATGAATGAAACTGAATGAAGTGAAGACGAGGTACAAAAATGTTGATCAAGTGTTTTGAAGCATCTACAATTGTGTAGCTTTGAGGTCTGTTTTCTGAATTCGACATCTCCAGATTTCGGTTCCGCAAACAAATGAATTTTTGTTGGTAAAAAAGTTCTTGTCTGATTGAAGGACTATTAAGTGCATAAAATATCTCATAAAATTTTAATTAGAATTGTGATAAACTGAATTTTCGGAATTGTTCAACATCATTGATTCTGACACTGTGAGGGAGCATTTTATGGTTGATCAAATTAACACACTGGTGACAAGTGTTTCAACTTTCCCAAGTACTGGCCACTCTACCAGCAATTGCTACTCAATTGTCTTCAGTAGATGATTCGTTCAAGTTATGGGAGCGAGAGCAATTGCTGGTGCTGATCTCCAGAGTAAGGCTGCTGAAAAACATTTATTTCGTTGGTGACCGGAGTGCCAACAAGATGCCATCACTTAGGAGCATATACTTACACATAGGTTCAAATTTTGTAATCCCTTTTAAAATATCTCAGTTTTGCATCCACACATATTCTCTCTTTTCAGGTTGCTGGAATTGCTTCAAGAACTTTCATTGCATCGAGTGAAGTTCTGTTCAAGTTAACACTCAGAAATAATAACCACATGGTATTATTTCGCTCCAACATCCTCACACCACTATTACCTGCAGTGTACATACTTCAGAGTGGTTGTGACAGGACCATTTTCAAAGTCGGAGGGAGTGATAACATGTTGGCAAAATCGCATGAGCACAATACTGCTGCACTTGCATTATCGCAATTTTATCGTCCGTGGAATATATTTGTCATCATAACAAATTGGCAAAAAAACTCAATCAAAAATTGTTCTGATGCCCAAAAACTAACAAAGGACATCAGTGACAAATTGCAGGTCGCGACAATTTCAGCACCATTGATTATTCGGGCTACAAATGGCGTTCGACTGCAACACTGTTTGCAAGTGCAATTTTCAAATAAGGTATCCACATCTACAAGCATATTTCAACCACACTCCAAATTTACAATTCTTCATCTGCTTATGTAAATATTGTTACTCACTCCTATCACAGGCTAGACAATCATACACATCATCGTCTGTGGTACAGTGATGTTCAAACGTGGGACCCACAAAGGTACATTGCTTGTATTCTCTTAATTCGCAAAACTTGCTATCACCACGCTGCAGAGTTGCAATCCCTAGCACATACGAGGATAAATTGTATCAAACCATCAGTTTTACTAAGCCAAAATGTCGATAAATCTAGAAAACTGTTATCCCATTTTCAAAAACGTCTCCAAAATTCAATTTGGAAAAAATATGAACTTGTACATGGGTGATAATACATATTCACATTGTCATCAAGTCATTCAAAAAATAACTGTACAATTTTTGCGTTCATATTGATCAACTTTACTTTAAGACGTTCACAAACAATTCTCACATTTGGTGACAAAATATTCTCAAAGTTCAGAAATTTATACCATTGAACAATTTTCCCACTCCAAAACCCACCCTTAAATATTCTAGCCTACATAACAATCAATATGTGCAACGTCACTCCTGCAATAGGATCTTGACATTAATTTCAGTAAGCACCAAATGTCATGTTGATATGCTGTTACTTTTCTTTCCAGGTAACACAAAGTACACACACAAATTCATCTACTAACTTAACAGCTTTCGCTTCAAACGTTTTCGTTTCACTATTCAATGAGAGAAACTTCCAAAGTTGAAAATCGCATTCTCAATGCGACTGTACAAAATGTAAATAAACACAATTATCACTCCTATCACAGGCTAAACAATCATACACATCATCGTCTGTGGTACGGTGATGTTCAAACGTGGGACCCACGAAGGTACATTGCTTGTATTCTCTAAATTCGCAATACTTGCTATCCCCACGCTGCAGAGTTGCAATCCCTAGCACATACGAGGATAAATTGTATCAAACCATCAGTTTTACTAAGCCAAAATGTCGATAAATCTAGAAAACTGTTATCCCATTTTCAAAAACGTCTCCAAAATTCAATTTGGAAAAAATATGAACTTGTACATGGGTGATAATACATATTCACATTGTCATCAAGTCATTCAAAAAATAACTGTACAATTTTTGCGTTCATATTGATCAACTTTACTTTAAGACGTTCACAAACAATTCTCACATTTGGTGACAAAATATTCTCAAAGTTCAGAAATTTATACCATTGAACAATTTTCCCACTCCAAAACCCACCCTTAAATATTCTAGCCTACATAACAATCAATATGTGCAACGTCACTCCTGCAATAGGATCTTGACATTAATTTCAGTAAGCACCAAATGTCATGTTGATATGCTGTTACTTTTCTTTCCAGGTAACACAAAGTACACACACAAATTCATCTACTAACTTAACAGCTTTCGCTTCAAACGTTTTCGTTTCACTATTCAATGAGAGAAACTTCCAAAGTTGAAAATCGCATCCTCAATGCGACTGTACAAAATGTAAATAAACACAATCATTTATGTGCATATCCCAAGTATTCGTAATCCTACATGTATCAGTAAATAGTGACTAAGCCTACAAATAATGTATAATTAACGATTCAAGGAGATGTATTGTTTAGTCAAACACAAAAAAAACTCTACACCGATTCATTGAAAATTGGTATTAATGGATTGTAAACATCCAAGTGTACGTACCACGGTTCAATAATCAATCGTGACACACCAACTCAGCCCTCGCATAATTTATCTTCAGCACATCCATCCAATCCAATCATACCGTTTTGTCCCACCAGTTACATTCATGTATAACGCCATGGCTGAATTCCCTGAGATACAGTTCTCAACATCCGTTTCAAGCGTATCAGTAACACCACATTCAATGTGAAAAAAATAAGACAATATTACTTATTGGTAAACCCAGCATCTCTCCACATATTCTACCCACCGTCCCTCTCCCTCGGTGCGCCAATCTACTGTTCCAAACAAGACCATCATTGAATGCCCTCTTGTTACAATAGACCAATGCCTCCATTCCATCGTTGCCTCTCATTCATTTTACATTTTTCAACAACTTTCCACTTGCACATTCCATTTCCCACGATGAATCCACCATGTTTTGATGAGATCATTGCCTTCGCCCAATTCCCAAGATGAGTAGCGAAATGCCATGAATTCAATGAACTACAGAGCAAATCAAATCTCAATATCATCTCAAGATTTTTTATGTGCGCTGACAGTCTAGAAAGGATGGATCTTCCACTCCAGGTAAGAGTTTACCTCGGTTGATGTTGAACTGCACTTTTGATCTGAACTGTGTATGGTTTTGTCTCACAAACATGTTATTTCTATCTACACCCTACCAAATGTGCCACTAACAGTTTTTATGCATGCCAGCAACACTTGTTGCATATAACTTACATTGGTATTCACGTGCGCGCGACATATTATGTTTCCGATTCACTTCCATCTCCGTTCTCACATATCTGCATTCTGCACATCTACAAATTGCTTTCTCAAATTCAGCCTTCTCTTCTCAGTCATTTCAAATGCAATCGAATCACAGGCAAACACATGCCTACCCCTTCAGCACAATTTCCATTTCGACAAAAAGCAGATTTCATACACCTTGTACGAGGTTACCGAGCGCCGTGAAGCCACTGCAGTTTTCCTAATCGCGGTGCATTACTACTTCCACTTCCCAGAGTGTCAGTGCATGCATTTGGCTGTGCGTGTGACTGAATGTGACCACTGTTCTTTCCCCCTTCTGCAATTGCCGAGATGTG
>JANVCG010024932.1:1830-12207 GCA_025505365.1 Haliclystus inabai | reverse complement strand
CGGTAATCAGTTACATTTTCGGGAAAGTAATTATATCGGTAATTGATTACTGGTAGGCCAGTAATTTTACAGCCCTGTATCCATAGTAGAAGGTCATTTATGTCTGTGAATGATAATCAAGTTTGGTGTTCGATCTGAAAACTATTTCTTAGTGAAAATTGATTCTGGTTTTCAAGCCCATTTTTGCTGATAACCAATGAAATTGTTGTTGATATTGTGTGCAGTGTGATATTGTAGCATTGTGTGCAGTGGCGGCTCCAACAATAGAGCAAGCGGGGCAGTGACCCACCAAATTTTTGTAAGTAATATAATTTTAGATTTTGTAAAAGCTTTTCTTCGAAAACAAAATACTCTGTATAAGTCAATTTCATATGTCTCGTGATCTTCTGAAGAATAACATGGAGCGAATAATTTTTTCATGGTGTCAACCGAGACTACAAGCTTGTTGTGATGCCTGTAATGACCAGACATAGACTAATAAAATAAACAATCAATAGAGATGTTGCTCATTCAATGGTGGCATGAATTCCCTTGTTTTCTCTAACAATATTCCAACATTCTTAGGGCAAAATTCTTTCTGCCCCAAATATGCCTTTGTCCTCAGAGCTAGATTAACCTGTAAGCACAATAAGCACTTGCTTAGAGCCCATGAACTTTGAGGGCCTTTTTTAAGAAGTTACAACATTATTGCACAGAATTTTATGATGATGAATACTGTATTTGAATATGATATACATAAAATTTACGGGTGGGAAAGTTTAGTTAACCAGTTGTCAAAGGGGTGACACAATTAGCAAATGAACAGATCCTCTTTTGTTCTAACATGACCCTTTTTGAGGCCCTATTTGGACTTGGTGCTTAGGGCCTTGAAAATGTTAATCCGGCCCTGTTTGTCCTCCAGCCTTTTTGCTTCAATGCACATGACAAGAGGGCGCAAAACAGTAGCGTTTTGGGGCAGAACATAATCTACCCTAGTAACTGTAAAGAACAACAGCGCAATTTACTAATATCTATAGCAACAAACAATACTCTAAATGAACACAATAGGTAGTTTACTAGCTTATATTTTTACATCTATGAATGATGCAGAAAAGAGTGAAGTAAAAACTTGTATGTTGGGCCAAGCCCAGAAAAGTGTTCCAGCTTTACTTCTCCAGTCAAATTTTCAATAATTTCAATAATTGATTAGTCTGCCCCACCTTCTAGTTTTACCACGAGCCGCCGCTGATTGTGTGTTTTTTATTGCTGGATGCTCTTCCTTAGCCCAACTAGTAATGCTCCGACCAGGGACACCCTAACCACAACAGTCAGCACAACAGCAAAACTGTATCATGCCAATTTGTTTTTGTTTTCACAGGCAGGTGCTGATCCATTAACAGAAAGTGAGGTTCAAGAAATGCCAATTGATATTGCAATGAGATGCAACAGAGCTAATGCCTTGATCACTTTACTACGCAACGCCACGGGTATACTCTGCTTCATTCAGCAGTTCACAGACTGTGATTGTTAGGGTTTTTAATTTACCAAAGGTTCTGATTTTTGTTTTTCAGTGCGTAAAGCGTGCCATGAACTCTCTATCAGATGTACAAAGTATTATGGTTAATAACATCTTTTCAAAACTTTCATTTATGATTGAGTTATAATGATGAATGAAAGGTGCCATAATAACCTTTTTTCAATTTTTCTTTTCATAGGAGTTGCTCGTGATGATTCTGAAAGTAGATTTTGGCGTTCCATTTCTTTGCTAACTCAGTTTTTTGATACAACTGTTCAATGTTCAACAGGTAATCTATTCATGGAATTTTCATTGTAATCGTCAAATCTAAGTGTTATATTATCAATTGTTTTTGCCAGAAAAGGCATGATAGCTATAAAATCAAAAGGTATTTGCAATTGGAAAAATTCTCAGCTCTCTGCTGCAATATGCTCTCACCATGGCTTTAACTTTGAGAAATGTGGGGGTTTTACACATGTCTAATATCCCCCTTCCCATCTAGGAACAATTTGTTCTTCTTTTTACACCGTTTGGTGTCATGCCAATGCCAAAATCAAGATTCATCCCCATAACTTTCTACTACGTTTTTCAAATTAGCGATGTCAGCTGGCCTTAACTTTAATTCCTTTTTTACTTTTTTAATTTGAAGCCGCATTGACTATAAACAGCACAACTACATCATCTCAACCAACCACTCCTCTTATTGACCCTGTGAGTAGCATACAGGCTGACATGTTATTTTGCAGCAAAACTAATAGGCTAAGGACTCATTATGGCTTGGTTTTATCTTGCAGTCTATTGTCCACACTAGTACATCGTCTTTTGACACTAGAGGTATATTCAAGAACATTGATTTAGTAAGCCAGCATGTAGTGTCAGATGCAAATTGAATTGATTTAAAGAGTCTAAAATGACCAACAGCCTTCGTATTGTTTTTGTTGTGGACATAGCTGAAGTGATGACACTCTATTCCAGAAATGGCATTATTAAAAGTCAGAAAAACAATGGATTTGACGTCACTTCATGAAATCGAGTTTGAAATCTGGCCCTATATTTCAAACATTTTTGCAAAAAGGCTACTGGTCCATTTAGACTCTTGAACAGTTGACTCTATAGTTTTCTAGCCTGCTTGCAGACTTGAATAATTCTCAAAGAAACCGCTGACATTTAGTCTTAGTAAGGCAACGTAATAGTAAGTTAGGCTAAAACTGCTTTTTTCTGATCTAATTTACAAAGTTGCATTCGAGTTTTCACTCACGCTAACAATTTTTGTCTTTTGAAAGAAAGAAATGGTTTGTTGATAATTTTGTACATTCCAAATAGAAATTGTTGCTGCTCCACCCCGTAGTCCAAAACTAAAAAGACCAGTTGCAGATGTGATTCCAATTGTAAAGCCATCAAAGTCAAGTGAAGAAAGTATACGATCTGCTTTAAATCAAACAGACATTACAACGGTAAGAATTGGAACTGAATTGGATTGCTTCAATCGCTTTAGCATTTTAATAAGAGGATATGCAGCGGAGTAAGTACATAATTAAATGTAGATTTACAGTACTCAAAATGCTTTGTTCGAGTCAAATAGTCTCTGCTGAAGTAATCTAGGGTATTTCTACTGTGACGTCCTAATTTTAACATCAGGGGCCAGTAGGCTAATTCTAAACCTCCAGCCAGGGGAGTCCTGGATTAATTTTGTATAGTCTTGTAAGTCCTGTACTTGCCTTGAATGCAGTAGCGTGACAAAAGCTAAGGATTAGGACATAATGACACGATTAGTTGTCACAGAAAGTCGCAAATCACGCTATGTATTAAACCATATTACTAATGATAAGGCATTTCTAGTTCAGTCAGGATGAAAAGGAATGGATAACCATTGCCCCTTCTAAGTTGCCCCATCGACGCATCACTCACTAAATGGGTTTAGTAAACTTCCTTTTTGAATAATTTGTGGTACAAAGGTTCTGTAGGAATGAGCATGAGAAGTTGTAATCTTACAGTGGTTATCTTTGACGTTGTGTATCTAAGTGGTGTTTTTGATAATTTGGCGACCAACGTTAACGCAACAAGGTTTACGACAAGGCGTTTCAAGGCTGTGTTTTTAACTTTTTTTCTATTTCTACATCCGAAAAATAGTCCGAACCGCTCGATCTACTCACCAGGATTTTAACTCACTCTATTTATCCCAAAAGTAATAGATTTTGAAACCCGTTGCTATGCAAACGATGGTCGAACAAAGATTTTTATTGCAATGAGATTGATTGTGACAAATATTATCACTTTGAAGAAAGTTACCCCAAAGGTCATCATGCCCTCCTAGAAATTCCCTCATTCATATCAATCTTGTGACATACGTGAACTGAGGAAGTTCTTCTGGAAAAAGCCTGAACGTATTACTTTCTTGTTTGAAGGCTCGTTGAAATGAAATCTTCATTTCTATTTTTCAGTTGGTCTAAATTGAGAATTATTAAACACTGTTGTTGCTCACGGTACCGCAAGGGACCCCTACCTTACCCAGTAATATAATTAGGGAATGGGAAAATATTTATAAATTGTAGAATGTATGTCAAAGTTATTGACTTGATTGCAGCTGAAAGAAAAACTGACAAAATGCGAAGCAGAAAGAAAGAGTTGGGAAGATCGATGTAAAACACTTATGCAATCTGTAGCGTGTGCAATGAAAGTAATTATTTAATTTATAATTATTGTCATCTTCCATTTATATATCAATCTTAATCTTCATGGGACTACCCTTTGGTATTCCAATTGTCGTTCGCACTGATGAATTGTAATACGCATTCGTTCTAGGAGAAAAAGCGTCTGGAAGAGATACACAAGAAGAAAATATGTGATCTAGAACAAGAGAAAACTTGTGAATTAAATAAGGTAACAGGTTATGTGACGGTTGTCGGTGGTAATGACCCACACATGAAACTCTTCAATGTTTGAAGATACTTTTACTCGCGTTTTTAAGTAAATACTATCTTATTGCTAGAAATTTTATTACACCAGCCTTTTTATTTCCTTCATATTGCATATAAAATATATATTGCGTTTATAATTAAAAAAAACTTGAGACTCTGCTATTTTATGTCTGGTTATGACCTGATTGCAGTAATCAATTTTGTAATTGTAATTGATATAAACAGCAATGCTTATTCGATTTTCAACATCAATAAACGTAGGCCATTGTAATAAAAGTACTATCCTTATTTGCTGGACAAGTTTTTCATTCTCCACAGCGCGCATGACGGGAACTGAAAGATTGACTTTGAATGATGACATTCAGTGTAAAAAATGATTCGTTCAGACACATAATGTATTTGAATTGGAATTGGGTATCACTATATTTCGTCTGTCTATTTTGCCTTGCAGGTAGAAGCTGCCTTCACAAATAAAATGGCCAAAATCCGTCAAGAAGCAGAAAAGAAAATCAGCAATGTAAACTCAATTTTCAAGTTACCATGTTTACATACTTTGAAAGGACAATTTTATTTATAATTATTGTTCCTTCTTCCTTTCCTTATTGTCAGGCTGAATCATTGGTTGTGGCTGCAGAAGATGACAGAAGGGATCTCTTCCAGTTGCAAAGGCAATACAGGTTAACATGGGTGCCTGATGACCTTATCATTATCTGTCAGAACCCAAAATGCAGAATTACTTTCTCATCGGTATGATTATCAACAAATAGAAAATGTTGCTCTGTATTCATCACCTTTTGATCTGAAAACGTTATTGTGTAATGAAAAACATTTCATACAATACAATTGATCCGAGAAACCGATAGGTGACTGTGCTGGGCTTTTGAGGAACTGGTAGACTCGTAGGAGCCAAAGTTTTATAGTATGGTATTTCAACATAGTCACAGTCACCGTTTTCTAATCACTAATTGTTGTATCAAATGAAATAGAAACCCTGTTGCGTGTTATACGACGGGAGAAGAAATACCGTGTTTTATGTTGTGTACTTTCATAATAACAACCAATCAGCGATCAGGGATTCTCATCTACCCTTTTGTATGTGTTATTTAAGTTTATAACGATAGATGAAAGTTGATACATCCGCGTTTTCCATCGGTAACCATGAACATTTCTTGTAGACTAATACATCTATGTAATTAATTGATTATTGCATTAACTTTTGACTTGCTTTGTTTGCAGACAAATCGTAAGCACCATTGCCGTTGTTGTGGTCGTGTCTTTTGTCATTCGTGTTCTTCCACCAAAGCCAGGTATACAGCTTGCGTTATTAAATAACAATAATGAGCTTTATAATATTTATTTGCTTCGTTTCTCGTTATTTCTGTTTTCCAGACTCAAGTCAATAATTACTTGGGTTTATTTATTGATCACTGTTCAATAATAACTGTATCAAAATTCCGATAATATTTGTGATTGCATGCATATCTGTAGCAAATTTAAAGTCTATTAATTGATAGAAAATTAACAATCAATTGAAAATATCTTTTTTTTTCTTCATTTCAGTCTTCATGTGTTTGGTTATCCAACTCCTGTTCGCCTTTGTAGTTCATGCTTTGCTCTTGTTGATGACACAGTTAAGAAGCCCGATAACTCAACTGTTCCAAAGAGTCCCAAGACAAGTAAAGAATCCAACAAACAGATTACGCCATCGACTACTTCGCCTTGACAGATTTGTTATCTCCAGCTCCTTAGGCTTCGAAATGCGATTTCCTACGATCATAGATTTTATGGGAATCCTGAAATGTTGAATTTAGTATGAAAAATTAGTTAGTTAAAAAAATGAGAAAAATGAAATAGAAAATGATCAACCTTAAAAGTAAAATTGGAAATTGTAGATAGAAATTCTTTTGATAATTATTTATTATTATATATATTCTTCTTATGAGATGTACTAAATTGTAAATTAAATTTTTGTAATTATAGATCTTGAGTTATCATACAAGAATTTAGCTAAAACCGGTTGCGTCGTTGGTTTTGATACCAACTCTTTTAAAAATTCTTCTTCATTCTGCCTGACATGCCATAGGAGTTATCACGCACATGAACTTTACATAAAACAGCATAGCTATAATATACAGTATTTTTGAAGAATGAAGGCACAAAACACACTGCATTTTAATTGAGATCATTCAATCAGCCGCCTATATATCGGCTCTTGTGTGTAAAAGCTTTGCTTCATATTCATTCCCCAAAGTTTCATCATAAAAATACTCTTTTATCATCATTTGTATTTAAATGCCGGAGAAATTGTAATAATTAGTCTCAGGAGATAAATCACCCGTACTGTAGATGAAATTGATGTCTGAGAAAGAAACAAATGAAGAACATTATTGAACTCTTGGGAATGAAAAAGACATCATGTATTGTACAGTGAATTTTAGGTACTTTTCTAGACCCTTCTTGCAAGTAGCTGCTTAATATACTTTTGTTTCCTTTTTTTGGTGACCGTGTAGACGCAGTTGATCGTTTCACTTGCGGCGGGCCATTGGTAAAAAAAAGTCCTAGAATTTTGATTGCCGCACCACTCATAGCGATAGAAAAAGGCCGAGGGATAGCTGGCTACAAATAGCAGCTAAAGAGAGCTCAGTTGCAAATAGCCATCTGACAGTATTATCTAGAGTTTTTTCATTATAAATTGCATAATTTATCAAAAATGTATGAAGCAATAATATAATCAACTATTCATCGCTACATATAGTCGATAGAAAGAGGAATTGACTATTATCATCGAAAATTATACGCTAAACATATTGCAACAATCAAAAATTGCTATAACCCGAAAATGTTTCTCACTTCCAGAATACAGCAGCTATTGTTTTGAAAACCTCATCGACCGACAAGAGGAATTCATCACAAGGGAAAAGAATATTCAACTGGAACTTGGATTTCAAAATCTATGAAATAAAAAATCAAATTCCCCAGGAAATGTACACTACATATGTTGTCTTGGGAACGGTCCCACAGGACCGCAAATTAGGAGGGGTGTGAGGGGTGTTGACCATTGATTTACTTTATTGAAAAGTCGGTCCATATTTTCCTGGTTCTTTCCAAATTTTTGATTGATAAATGAGAAATAGTATCCTTTGGCATGGAGTAACCTTTGTTACAAAGTCAAACAGTCTACTAGTTCTTGTATGACCTAAATTAATAGGTAGTAGTTTTGTTTACACTTTTAGCAGCTACATAAGACATTGAAAACATGATTGACCTGAAAAAATTTTTCGTACAAAAAAGTCAGTCAATATTTCGAGACACCCCTAAACTATTTTTAATTTGCGCCCCTGCGGTGCCATAAGTGTTCAATGGCAGTTTGAGTTTGGATTATACGTAGCATTGACTTGGAAAACATCTCTTTGGATTGCTCCTTGCGGCTTTGATCTTTATGTGAGAGATAAAGCTAGCTGGGCTAATCGCAGACTCGCAGATTTAATGAATGTTGATCAACTAATGAACTTCAACGTAAGCTATTTGACGGGAAAAGATGGCATGGGACCGTTAAAATGGGTGAAACTTATGTGACAACCCATTCCCTCAATGGTAATTCCTTCATGATTTAAATATTCAAATAAGTACTACATCAAACCAAGGGTAGTACTCTCAGCAATAAAAAGGCGAAGTGGATAAGCTTTCGACAATTAACCGTAAGCCGTACGCAAGCGTCACACATTATCACATAGCATTGAAAAAGTTTATAGCAGAGAGACTGTAAGCAGACCCATAGTCTGCTACTGTAGATCAAGCCTCGATTTGGGTGTTCTATGCACACATGTTAAGATGGCGGACGAAGAAGACGTTCTGTTACAACGTGTTCAACAAAGTTCTGCATATTTCTCATCACTTCTAGAATTAATACCGGCCAAACACTACATAGCAAAAGATGCCTTGCAAGGTTTTGATCATTTTAAAGGTAAAGAAGATGCAAAACCTACCAAACAGCTCCGAAAAAAGCTAGCAAGAAATGCCAAACGGTTGAAGTTGGACCCGGACAATAAAAAGAGTATTGCAGATCTTCAAAAAGAAATCGAAGAAAATGAATTGAATGAAAACCACCAGGAAGTCAAATTGGATGTTGTTGGAGGAAGTCATTTGCCTTCTGCGGAGTTGAAAGAGAAATTACATAGTAAAATCCAACAGTTTCAACGCAAACGAAAGGCGACAGATGGCGATGAGGAATTGAAGAAAAAGAAACGACGGAAAGAGAAGAAGTTGAAAAAATCAGAAACAAAAGAAAAAGCTAAAAAAGAAGCATCTGTTAAAATTGCCGTGAGTACAGAAAAGAATGCAATACCAAATGAAAATAAAAAGGTACTGAATCAGTCATCTGAAGTAGCGTTTAGTAAACTAGAGTTTATCAAAAACAATCCAACGAAAACGCGAAAGGGTGGTAAAGATATCAAAAGTTTACTGAAGAAAGCAGAGAAAAATCAAGAAAGAATTAAAAGTATACAAGCAACTGATAAAGATAAAGCTGAAAGTGTCAAGTCAAAACAAGCTTGGGAAAATGCACTGAAAAGAGCAGATGGTGAAAAAATTAGAGATGACCCCAAATTATTGAAAAAGTCATTGAAACGAAAGGAAAAACAGAAAGAAAAAAGTGCAAAACAATGGGAGGATAGATTAAACCAGACTAAAGAGAAGCAAAAAGAAAAGCAAAAGTTACGTGTTCAACATTTGAAAGAAAGACGAGATAGTAAAGGTGTCAAAGGGAAAAAGGCAAACAAAATAAAAAATAAATCAAATGCAAAAAAGACGACGAGAAAATCTAAATAATAATTTATTTTTTGAACAAACTTTTATCAAAAGAAACAAATCTAATATTTTTTGTAAATACAATGTGACATTAAGTTTGTATTTCTTGACCTTATCCTATGAAATCGTACAAATACAATCATAAACATTTAGAACACATAGCATTGATTAGCTTTTTGACAGATTTTTAAAATTCCTTAAATGAATGTCCAGGTCACCAACAAATGTATAGCATAAACATGATGTCATTCAGTAAGCTCAATATTCCTTGTATTCTTCGGGGCTGCTTCAAGTGTTTGAAAAAGTAAGTACAAGCCCATGACTGGTCTGCATACAGACTTAAAAGCTTCTTTTGGAAAATATAAGAAACAGTTTTCCAAAGAAAAGCTTGTTTTCACACAGTCTCACTGTAGAATAAAATCACTTTTAACTGGTGGATTCTTTTTGTTTTACCCATTCTTCATTTGAAACAGTGTAATCATTTTCAGGACCAATTATTGAGAACGAATTGATGTTCTCATCTTGTGTGAGATACCTAAGAAACAAATAGCAATTTGTTAGCATATAATCTATCTCACCAAAAGTGTCATACAACAAATATCTCAAATTTCAACTAAATTGTAGGTTTAGCATTTGAAATCCATCATTTTATTGCAAATATTTTACCAATTACTTGAATATTTTGTATTACCGCTAGAAATAGGATTGGGGAATGTTGACTGCTATAGAGAGGTGATGTTAACATATACGCAAGTTGAATTTGAAAGAAATTAACTATTGTAGGATTATGAAGTGATCATTCAAGACAGGTGGCTGCTCTATAGGGTGACCTTTATACACAAGTTTCAATTATCACTTACTTGTTTGCCATGTCAATCAAATCTTGCCTTGACACTTGAAAGAGACGATCTCTATATAATTGACGCATATCATCATCTATACCATGAAAGAAGAGACTGCTGCCTTTGCGAGAGGGAGAGACGGGACTATCAACCTGTTCAAGAAGGAGATTGTTGGAAGATGAAAATCGAATGTAAACTTCAAGACAAAAACATTACCAGTAACTATAAAAAGTCTCGTTCAAAAACATTACCAGTAACTATAAAAAGTCTCGTTTGAATAAAACTTACTGATGCAAATACTGTAAGCTTAGCTTCT